>JAJJWX010004939.1:0-122362 GCA_023529315.1 Papaver bracteatum | reverse complement strand
TAAATCATGGAGAAATGTAAATCTAGACTTGGTGCTTGGAAACGGAGTACTCTTTCAAAAGCTGGTGAGCTCACTTTAATCAAAAGTGTCCTTCTTAGCTTACCAATATATTATTTCTCTTTGTTCATGGCTCATGTATCTGTACGTGATTCACAAAATTGAGAAAATCATCAAAGACTTTCTTTGGCACCACTCAGATGATAAAAAGAATACTCATTGGGTTGGGCTATCCAAATTGTTTAAGCCTTTAGACAAAGGTGGCTTGGGTCTTCGTAACATTAGCGCCATGAACAAAGCCTTGATGAAGAAATGGTGGTGGTGGCTTGGCAATGAAAGAAATGCTCTTTGGGCCAAGATTATATTCGAGAAATATGGTTGTTCTAATTTGGGATGGAGAACCAATATTCCTACTACCAGTCATGGAGTCAGTTTGTGGAGAAATATTGCCAAGGTAGCTGATAATTTCTTTAAGTGCACTCAATTCAAAATTGGAAATGGTAAGAGAATCCGTCTTTGGGAGGACAAATAATGGTGTTCTCAAGGTCCTCTTTCTGTGGCTTTTCCAAGAAATTATGAAGTCTCCGGCAGTAAAAATTGTTCCCTTCAATCGTTATATGCTAGTGACGTTTCCGGTTTTCACTGGGATCTAAAAATCAAGAGACGGAGGCTTTATGATGCTGAAATATATGATCTCACTTCTGTTCTCCAATTGCTTGATGTTGTAGTGTTTTCTCCTGATGTGGAGGACGAATTGGTTTGGGTGGGAGACAAATCTGGGGTGTTTACAGTTAAGTCTACCTATTTAATGGATACCAATGACTCTTCTACCGTCGCTTTCCCTCGTAAGAAAATATGGTCAACTTATTGGCCACATAAGGTAGGATTTTTTCTATGGCAGTTGGTTCAAGATAGGCTCCCAACCATCGATAACCTGCAACGACGAAACTGCACAGTAGTTTCTTTCGCTGGCAACCCTTCACCAACCTTGTGCTCTCTTTGTAACATGGTTCCGGAAAGTACTCATCTCTTTTGGGAGTGCTCATTTTCTAAACATATCTGGGATTACTTTTGTGCTCAGGCCAACACACAAGTGCCTTCTATCAATAGTTTACTTGAACTGTTTAAAAACTGGGCTGTCTACAAAGGTCCTGCCTTGTCTAAGTCGGTGTGGAAATGCTTGTCTGCTAGCATCTGTTGGAGCATTTGGCTGGAAAGGAATTCGCGTTGTTTCAATGGGAAAAAGAGAAGGTCGGACGTTGTTATCACTGAAGCCAAAGTGAGCGCTTTCCACTGGGCTGCAGTCAAGACAAAAACAACTAATCTCTATCTTCAGGATGTTATCTCAAACTGGAAGACTCTCTTTTTTGATCCTCCTTAGCTTGATGGTTTGGTTTGGTTATAATTTTGGGTTTTTTCCTTTGTTCTTTTTCCTTTTTTCTCCCTGCTTGGTGGCTAGCCTTTGTGCTGTTTTATAATTCTGCCTTATTTCTTAACATATCTTCTATTTACCGAGATAAAAAAAATAATCAAAATCCAGACAACCTTCCCACCTTAAAATAACCAAAAGAAAGCCAATGTACAAGTTATTTGAAGTTAATGATTGAAGTAAAACCAACGGCAAGACGCTGTTTGAATGATTTGTTGTAAATGCCAAAGCATCCCTAATACTTGCATGCAAATTCGCAGCAAAATCCGCCACGTGCTAACATGATGCATGTCGTTACTAGGGTGAGACAAATTGTTGATCGAGTGATGGGCGGCAGTTGCATTTTTCTTTCTGTCACTACTCTACTCTCTGAAGAATAATACTAATAATAGCACGATCATTAATTAAAAATTATAGCATCTAATAGACGAAATCAACACTCCCCAAGTAGTGCTATGCAATGGAGAAGCTAATTATATGGGATGTAGGGCTCATAGTATTTTAGCATCTCCCTGGACCTGGTAATCAGAATACTGAAAACCCTTAGTAGACGCTGCTGACAACTGACAAGCCATCATCTTAGATGGGAGGATTGGTTTTTGATCCAATATAAGAATGTAAGGTTGCAAAGTGAACCTCTACATCGTTGGGAAGTGGAAACGTCCTAACTATGGCAACTAACAAACGTAGCTTGCTAGGAGTATATTATTTAGTCTTTTGATTGTGAGTATGTCCTATTCGCTTTAAATTTGCATGAATAAAAAACAAAAAAGTTTACCCAAACATAAATCTAAGCTACCCCTTATTTGCGATTTTTTGAAATGACCAATATGCCCTTAAATAATCGGGAATCTACACCATAATCGGTAGGTTAGATGTGAATCGGTAGGTTAAATTGAAACTATACCTACCGAATATTATGTAGATACTTCGGTAAATAATTCTTTGTACATTCGGTAGCTTATCCAACTTGTAAGGCTACCGATTATAATGAGCCCCATATTCAACCTTGGCCAAATTCCGGAGGTTCTGAGGGGTGCAGAGCCAACCATAACCACTTGGCTTGAGCTGTGGATGCAGCGGAAATCGGCAACTTACATTTCCTTCCGATTATAGGTTGCCCCAAAATTGAGTTTTTTCTAAAACCCTTTAATTTCAAATTTTTGAAATGTTCTATAATCGGTAGCAAATTTGGCTACCGATTATAGGTTGCCCCACATCGAACCTTTGCCAAAATTACACAGGTTTTAGGGTGCAGAGCCAGCCCTAACCATTTGGTTCGTGTTTGCGACGTAGCAATAATCGGAAGTTTAAAAACTTACATTTCCTTCTGATTATAGGTTGCCCCAAAATTGAGTTTTTTCTAAAACCCTTTAATTCCAAAATTATGAAATGTTCTATAATCGGTAGAAAATTTGGCTACCAATTATAGGTTGCCCCACATCGAACCTTTGCCAAAATTGCACGTTTTAGAGTTTTAGGGCGCAGAGCCAACCCTAACCATTTGGTTCGTGTTTGCGACATAGCAATAATCGGAAGTTTAACAGCTTACATTTCCTTCCGATTATAGGTTGCCCAAAAATTGAGTTTTTTCTAAAACCCTTTAATTCCAAAATTTTGAAATGTTCTATAATCGGTAGCAAATTTGGCTACAGGATTATAGGTTGCCCCACATCGAACCTTTGCCAAAATTGCACAAATGTTTTTTTGGTTGCCCCACATCGGGTGCGAGCCACCCCATTAACCATTTGGTTCGTGTTTGCGACGTAGCAATAATCCGAAGTTTAACAACTTACATTTCCTTCCGATTAAGGTTGCCCCAAAATTGAGTTTTTTCTAAAACCCTTTAATTCCAAAATTTTGAAATGTTCAATAATCGGTAGCAAATTTAGCTACCGATTATAGGTTGCCCCACATCGAACCTTTGCGAAATTGCACGAGGTTTTAGGGTGCGAGCCAGCCCTAACCATTTGGTTCGTGTTTGCGACATAACAATAATCGGAAGTTTAACAGCTTACATTTCCTTCCGATTATAGGTTGCCCCAAAATTGAGTTTTTTCTAAAACCCTTTAATTCCAAAATTTTGAAATCTTCTATAATCGGTAGTAAATTTAGCTACCGATTATAGGTTTCCCCACATCGAACCTTTGCAAAAATTGCACATGTTTTAGGGTGCAGAGCCATCCCTAATCATTTGGTTCGTGTTTGCGACATAGCAATAACCGGAAGTTTAACAGCTTACATTTCCTTCCGATTATAGGTTGCCCCAAAATTGAGTTTTTTCTAAAACCCTTTAATTCCAAAATTTTGAAATGTTCTATAATCGGTAGCAAATTTAGCTACCGATTATAGGTTGCCCCACATCGAACCTTTGTGAAAATTGCACAGGTTTTAGGGCGCAGAGCCAGCCCTAACCATTTGATTCGTGTTTGCGACATAGCAATAATCGGAAGTTTAACAGCTTACATTTCATTCCGATTATAGGTTGACCCAAAATTGAGTTATTTTCTAAAACCCTTTAATTCCAAAATTTTGAAATGTTCTATAATCGGTAGCAAATTTAGCTACCGATTATAGGTTTCCCCACATCGAACCTTTGCCAAAATTGCACAGGTTTTAGGGCGCAGAGCCAGCCCTAACCATTTGGTTCGTGTTTGTAACATAACAATAATCGGAAGTTTAACAGCTTACATTTCCTTCCGATTATAGGTTGCCCAAAAATTGAGTTTTTTCTAAAACCCTTTAATTCCAAAATTTTGAAATGTTCTATAATCGGTAGCAAATTTGGCTACCGATTATAGGTTGCCCCACATCGAACCTTTTCCAAAATTGCACAGGTTTTAGGGTGCAGAGCCAGCCCTAACCATTTGGTTCGTGTTTGCGGCGTAGAAATAATCCGAAGTTTAACAACTTACATTTCCTTCCGATTAAGGTTGCCCCAAAATTGAGTTTTTTCTAAAACCCTTTAATTCCAAAATTTGGAAATGTTCTATAATCGGTAGCAAATTTAGCTACCGATTATAGGTTGCCCCACATCGAACCTTTGCGAAAATTGCACAGGTTTTAGGGTGCAGAGCCAGCCCTAACCATTTGGTTCGTGTTTGCGACATAACAATAATCGGAAGTTTAACAGCTTACATTTCCTTCCGATTATAGGTTGCCCCAAAATTTAGTTTTTTCTAAAACCCTTTAATTCCAAAATTTTGAAATATTCTATAATCGGTAGTAAATTTAGCTACCGATTATAGGTTTCCTCACATCGAACCTTTGCAAAAATTGCACATGTTTTAGGGTGCAGAGCCATCCCTAACCATTTGGTTCGTGTTTGCGACATAGCAATAACCGGAAGTTTAACAGCTTACATTTCCTTCCGATTATAGGTTGCCCCAAAATTGAGTTTTTTTCTAAAACCCTTTAATTCCAAAATTTTGAAATCTTCTAAAATCGGTAGCAAATTTAGCTACCGATTATAGGTTGCCCCACATCGAACCTTTGTGAAAATTGCACAGGTTTTAGGGCGCAGAGCCAGCCCTAACCATTTGATTCGTGTTTGCGACATAGCAATAATCGGAAGTTTAACAGCTTACATTTCATTCCGATTATAGGTTGCCCCAAAATTGAGTTATTTTCTAAAACCCTTTAATTCCAAAATTTTGAAATGTTCTATAATCGGTAGCAAATTTAGCTACCGATTATAGGTTTCCCCACATCGAACCTTTGCAAAAATTGCACAGGTTTTAGGGTGCAGAGCCAGCCCTAACCATTTGGTTCGTGTTTACGACATTTTGAGCAATAAAATTTAGCTACGGAAGTTTAACAACTTACATTTCCTTCCGATTATAGGTTGCCCCAAAATTGAGTTTTTTTCTAAAACCCTTTAATTCCAAAATTTTGAAATGTTCTATAATCGGTAGCAAATTTAGCTACCGATTATAAGTTTCCCCACATCGAACCTTTGCCAAAATTGCACAGGTTTTAGGGCGCAGAGCCAGCCCTAACCATTTGGTTCGTGTTTGCGACATAACAATAATCGGAAGTTTAACAGCTTGCATTTCCTTCCGATTATAGGTTGCCCAAAAATTGAGTTTTTTCTAAAACCCTTTAATTCCAAAATTTTGAAATGTTCTATAATCGGTAGCAAATTTGGCTACCGATTATAGGTTGCCCCACATCGAACCTTTGCCAAAATTGCACAGGTTTTAGGGTGCAGAGCCAGCCCTAACCATTTGGTTCGTGTTTGCGGCGTAACAATAATCCGAAGTTTAACAACTTACATTTCCTTCCGATTAAGGTTGCCCCAAAATTGAGTTTTTACTAAAACCCTTTAATTCCAAAATTTTGAAATGTTCTATAATCGGTAGCAAATTTAGCTACCGATTATAGGTTGCCCCACATCGAACCTTTGCGAAAATTGCACAGGTTTTAGGGTGCAGAGCCAGCCCTAACCATTTGGTTCGTGTTTGCGACATAACAATAATCGGAAGTTTAACAGCTTACATTTCCTTCCGATTATAGGTTGCCCCAAAATTGAGTTTTTTTCTAAAACCCTTTAATTCCAAAATTTTGAAATCTTCTATAATCGGTAGTAAATTTAGCTACCGATTATAGGTTTCCCCACATCGAACCTTTGCAAAAATTGCACATGTTTTAGGGTGCATAGCCAGCCCTGACCATTTGGTTCGTGTTTGCGACATAGCAATAACCGGAAGTTTAACAGCTTACATTTCCTTCCGATTATAGGTTTCCCCAAAATTGAGTTTTTTCTAAAACCCTTTAATTCCAAAATTATGAAATGTTCTATAATCGGTAGAAAATTTGGCTACCAATTATAGGTTGCCCCACATCGAACCTTTGCCAAAATTGCACAGGTTTTAGGGCGCAAAGCCAGCCCTAACCATTTGGTTCGTGTTTGCGACATAGCAATAATCGGAAGTTTAACAGCTTACATTTCCTTCCGATTATAGGTTGCCCAAAAATTGAGTTTTTTCTAAAACCCTTTAATTCCAAAATTTTGAAATGTTCTATAATCGGTAGAAGATTTGGCTACCGATTATAGGTTGCCCCACATCGAACCTTTGCCAAAATTGCACAGGTTTTAGGGTGCAGAGCCAGCCCTAACCATTTGGTTCATGTTTGCGACGTAGCAATAATCCTAAGTTTAACAACTTACATTTCCTTCCGATTAAGGTTGCCCCAAAATTGAGTTTTTTCTAAAACCCTTTAATTCCAAAATTTTGAAATGTTCTATAATCGGTAGCAAATTTAGCTACCGATTATAGGTTGCCCCACATCGAACCTTTGCGAAAATTGCACAGGTTTTAGGGTGCAGAGCCATCCCTAACCATTTGGTTCGTGTTTGCGACATAACAATAATCGGAAGTTTAACAGCTTACATTTCCTTCCGATTATAGGTTGCCCCAAAATTGAGTTTTTTTCTAAAACCATTTAATTCCAAAATTTTGAAATCTTCTATAATCGGTAGTAAATTTAGCTACCGATTATAGGTTTCCCCACATCGAACCTTTGCAAAAATTGCACATGTTTTAGGGTGCAGAGCCAGCCCTAACCATTTGGTTCGTGTTTGCGACATAGCAATAACCGGAAGTTTAACAGCTTACATTTCCTTCCGATTATAGGTTGCCCCAAAATTGAGTTTTTTTCTAAAACCCTTTAATTCCAAAATTTTGAAATCTTCTATAATCGGTAGCAAATTTAGCTACCGATTATAGGTTGCCCCACATCGAACCTTTGTGAAAATTGCACAGGTTTTAGGGCACAGAGCCAGCCCTAACCATTTGATTCGTGTTTGCGACATAGCAATAATCGGAAGTTTAACAGCTTACATTTCATTCCGATTATAGGTTGCCCCAAAATTGAGTTATTTTCTAAAACCCTTTAATTCCAAAATTTTTAAATGTTCTATAATCGGTAGCAAATTTAGCTACCGATTATAGGTTTCCCCACATCGAACCTTTGCAAAAATTGCACAGGTTTTAGGGTGCAGAGCCAGCCCTAACCATTTGGTTCGTGTTTACGACATAGCAATAACCGGAAGTTTAACAGTTTACATTTCCTTCCGATTATAGGTTGCCCCAAAATTGAGTTTTTTTCTAAAACCCTTTAATTCCAAAATTTTGAAATGTTCTATAATCGGTAGCAAATTTAACTACCGATTATAGGTTTCCCCATATCGAACCTTTGCCAAAATTGCACAGGTTTTAGGGTGCAGAGCCAGCCCTAACCATTTGGTTCGTGTTTGCGACGTAGCAATAATCGGAAGTTTAACAACTTACATTTCCTTCCGATTATAGGTTGCCCCAAAATTGAGTTTTTTCTAAAACCCTTTAATTCCAAAATTTTGAAATGTTCTATAATCGGTAGCAAAATTGGCTACTGATTATAGGTTGCCCCACATCGAACCTTTGCCAAAATTGCACAGGTTTTAGGGTGCAGTGCCAGCCCTAACCATTTGGTTCGTGTTTGCGACGTAGCAATAATCGAAAGTTTAACAGCTTACATTTCCTTCCGATTATAGATTGCCCCAAAATTGAGTTTTTTCTAAGACCTTTTAATTCCAAAATTTTGAAATGTTTTATAATCGGTAGTCAAATGGCGTTACTAAACTTCCGATTAAGTATTAACAATCGGACACAAAATATCTTCCGATTATATTAGGGAATTAACGTAATCTCCGCGTTTTTGGGCATCCCATAACGTTGGCTCTGGGTTGGGAATAAAAAAGTCTCCCCTAATTGCGTTGGGGTCGCCCCTAAAAGTGCCAGGTTGTATAATTAGCATTATTTTCTATGACTCTGCCAAGTGACATTGCCATGTTTGATTCAGTGAAATGAAAATAAATCAATTATCAAAATGTTTTACAGAAATGAATAATATCTTGAATTACACTTTCAGTGTTCTTACAAAGAGAGAGCAATCTCTTTTATTACAGGGAAGAATATGACCAATTGAAAGTCAAGAAAGTAACTAATAAGGTAATGACATCTGCAAACAAGACATGCTGGAAGACATGCCGGATTGACAGGATGTAAAATGAGTCAGCAATCAGTTGTCATGATGTCATTGTACACCTGGAGCACCTGTGTCGTTAGCCCCCCTCAAAGTGAAGTGGGCAGACAAGGGAAGTACCTTCAATTTGTCTCTGAGCATTGCAAATCTTGGACCAGCTAAGCCTTTGGTAAAAATATCAGCAACTTGATGAATTGTGGAAACATAAGACACTAGGATATCTTTGGACTGAACAAGTTCTCTTACAAAGTTGTAGTCAATAGCAAGATGTTTCATCCTTGAGTGAAAAACATGATTTGAGCTATATGAGATTGCACTGATATTGTCACACAAAAGATATGGAGAAGATGGTAGAAGAATATGTAGATCAGTAAGGAGCTTGCAAATCCACAAGACCTCAGCAGCTGAGTTAGCTAAACTTATGAATTCAGCCTCAGTAGAAGATCTGGCAACTGAAGACTGCTTCTTACTAGATCATAAAACTGGATTAGAGCCAAAGAAAATGCAATAGCCACCAGTGCTCTTTCTTGTATCAGGATCTCTACCCCAATATGCATCACTAAAGCCATGAACTTCAGAAAGTCCCTTGGTGAACAAAATACCAAATTCTAGTGTCCCTTTGATGTATCTCAGAATCCTCTTAGCTGCAATAAGATGATCAGATGTAGGAGATTGCATAAATTGACAAACTTGATTTACTACATAGCAGATTTCAGGTCTTGTCCAAGTTAAGTATTGGAGTGCACCAACTAAAGATCTGTAATAAGAAGGATCATCTAGAATAGAACCAGAGTTAGTTGTAAGTTTGCAAGTTGGAGAAATAGGTGAACTGCAGGGTTTAGCACCACCCATATCAAATTTATCCAACAAATCCAAAGCATACTTGGTCTGAGACAAGAATAAGCAGTGATCATTTCTCTTCACCTCTAGATCCAAAAAATAATAAATAGAACCTAGATCCTTGATAGGAAAATGAGTTTGCAATTGAGAAATGAGAGAAGAACAATAAGATTGAGAACTGCCTGTAATGAGAATATCATCCACATAGATGAGAATAAGAGTAAGCCTGGAGTTTTGTTTATGAATAAAAAGAGATGAGTCATCATTGGATGCAGTGAAGCCCAAGGATAAAATAACATTGAGAAGCTTCTCATACCAAGCCCTAAGGGCTTACTTAAGACCATATAATGACTTATGAAGTTTACACACATAGGTTGGATGATCTAGATAAACAAAGCCATGGAGTTGAGTCATATAGACATCTTCAGCAAGATCACCATGAAGAAAGGCATTACTTACATCCAATTGAGTGACAGACCAGTTGAAATTAATAACAAGAGATAGAATTATTCTAATAATAGTTGGCTTGGCAACTGGACTGAAAATCTCAGTATAATATAAACCTTCCTGCTGATGATATCCTTTTGCAACAAGCCTAGCTTTGAATCTATCTATAGTTCCATCAATTTTATGCTTAAATCTAAAAACCCACTTGCAACCAACTACATTTTGAGAAGGATGAGGAGGAACAATAGAGTATGTACCTGCTGTTTTGAGAGCATCATGTTCTTCATGTAGAGCAACACTCCATTGTGGATGTTTAATAGCTTGACTAAAACATGTTGGAAGTGATGGAGATTGTTTGGCCTGTAAAGAAGCAGATAAAGAGTGCATGGTGGAATAAACTTTGGGTTTAAAAATACCAGCTTTTCGTCTAGTTACCATTGAATGATTGTTGACAACTTCAGGAGAAGAACATGATTGTTGAAGAATAGGTGGACAATCTGCAGAGATGTGAGAAGCAATAGGCTTCACTAAAATAACTGTAGAATGCTGCTCCAAAATAGCGGTAGAAGGCTTGGAAGATATAGTATCAGACAGTGAGGAAGTAACTGTGGTAATTCTGAGAGGAAAATTAGTTTCTTGAAAAATGACATGTCTGGATGTAAAAACTTTACCAGTAGAAAGTTCAAGACATATTTAGCCCTTGTGATTGCTGCTATAACCAATAAATATGCAAGAAGTACTTATTGGTGCTAATTTGTGAGAAGTATAAGGCCTTAACCATGGAAAGCATAAGCAGCCAAAAGCTCTCAGAAAACTGTAATCTGGCACTCTGTGAAATAATACTTCAAATGGAGACTTAAAGCCTAAAGATTTTGTAGGTAGTCTGTTAATAGTGTAATTAGCAGCAGTAAAGGCTTCAACCCAAAAAGAATCAGAAATACCAGATTGTATAAGAAATGTTCTGCCAATATCCACTAAGTGCCTATGCTTAGACTCTGCAACACCATTTTGCTCAGGTGTATGTGGACAAGAAAGTTCATGTTGAATACCAGCAGTAGATAAGAATGAGGATAGCTCTTTGTTAACAAATTCAACACCACCATCAGTCCTTATAGTAATAATATGACTTTGTAGAGAATTCTCAATTTGAGATTTGAAGTGAAAGAAAACCTTCTTAAAATCAGTTTTGTCATATAAAGGAAAAATCCAACAAAATTTGGAGAAATCATCAATTATATTAACATAATATCTGTATCCAGAAATGGATTGAACAGGACATGGACCCCATAAATCCAGATGAAGTAACTCCAAAGGTTTAGTGCTACAATGACTAGAGAGACTAAATGGTAGTTTATGACTTCTACCTAAGTGACAGTCAGCACAAAAGAGAGGAGACTTGAATACAGTGGACATATGTAATGAATTACAGACATACTTCATAGTTTGATATGAAGGATGAGCTAGCCTTTTGTGCCAAATTTCATCAGAAATGTTTGTTGTAGCTCCACTTAGAGCTTGCTTAGTTGGTTGATGTATGAAGTGCAGGGGATAGAGACCATTATGATGTGGGCCTTGTAAAAGTATCTTCCCAGTTGATAAATCCTTCACAGAAAAGCCAGATGCATCAAAAGTTATAGAGCAGTTGTTATCTGATGTAAATTTGTGAACTGATAGTAACTTCTGAGATGCTTGGGGAACAAGAAGTACATTGTTCAGATTAAATGTGTGATTTGGAGTAGATTGCAAAGAAAAACCAATATGAGTAATATTCATACCTTCTCTATTGGCAGCTTGAATTTGTTCAACACCTTTATAAGGAGTGACAGCTTGCAACTCAGATATATCAGAAGTAAGATGAGTATTAGCACCAGTATCAGCATACCAAGGGTTTTGTCCCATGAGATTTGCAGAAGCAAGCATAGCATTCGGATGATGTGGAGTGTAATTGTTGTAATAAGAAAAATTCAATCTGTTTTAGCATTCTAGAGCACTATGACCAGTTTTCCCACAAATTTGACAGATGATTTGAGAATCAACATTGGAAGTAGAGTACTGCAAACCTGAAGGAGGTCTTACTGATGATGACATAGATGTAGAACTTGAAGATTTTGTCCCCACTTATCCATTTGTAACTCTGATACCATTTGTAATGACCCGTCCCTCCACCGATACTGTCCCCACTTAGCCACTGCGGTTATCCGGCAGTGTGGGGTTTTTAACGGGCATCGCTGCGGTAATCCAGCAGAAACTTCCCGGATGGTCACCCATCCCTGGATTACTCCCGCCCGAGCACGCTTAATTGCAGAGTTTTCTGCCAACTCTGGAGCCAATTATGTTGAAAAGGCCTCGGTTTAATATAGACGTTCCTTGTCTCATATGAGAGCAGTATCTGGCATAATCCCCCACCTACCCCCACCGAGCACAAGTGAACGACCCTAGTTGTATCCCAACTAACACCGAAATTGTTCCACTTACCCCTCACGGTTATCCGGCAGTGTGGAATTTCATGGCACTCTGCGGACATCCAAGCAGCTTCCCGAGAAGGTCACCCATCCACGTGACTACTCCGCCGAGCACGCTCTTGAGAAGTTTTTTCCCCACAACTCAATCAAGTGTACTCATCAGGCCTCGGTATAATGTAGACATTCCTTGTCTCTTATGAGAGCAGTATCTGGCATAATCCCCCAGCATACTCCCCCACCCGAGCACAAGCGAACGACCCCTAGTTGTATCCCAACTAACACCGATATTGTTCCATTTGCTGGATAACCGCAGTAGTGCCGTTAAAAATCCCACACTGCTGGATAACCGCAGTGGGTAAGTGGAAAGGATATCGGTGTTAGTTGGGATATAACTAGGGACGGGTTGGTTGTTCTCGGATGGGAGAGTATGCTAGGCCGTTGAGCTAGATACTTGTCTCACAAGAGGCAAGGAACGTCTACATTACACCGAGGCCTGATAGGTACACTTGACGGAGTTGTGGGAAAAAACTTCTCAGTTAAGCGCGCTCGGCCGAGAGTAGTCACAGGATGGGTGACCTCTCGGGAAGCTGCTGCTGGATAACCGCATTAGTGCCGTAAAAAATCCCACACTGCTGGATAACCGCAGTGGGTAAGTGGGAACAATATCGGTGTTAGTTAGGATACAACTAGGGGTCGTCGCATTGTGTCGTGGGGAGTATGTCGGGGATTATGCCGAGATATCGCCCTCATAAGAGACAAGGAATGTCTACATTATACCGAGGCTCGATGAGTACACTTGATTGAGTTGTGGGGAAAAAACTTCGCGCTTAAGCGTGCTCGGCCGAGTAGTCACAGGATGGGTGACCTCTCGAAAGCTAACGCTGGATGTCCGCAGTAGTGCCGTTTAAAATCCCACACTGCTGGATAACCGCAGTGGGTAAGTGGGAACAATATCGGTGTTAGTTGGGATACAACTAGGGGTCGTTCACTTGTGCTCGGGTGGGGGAGTATGTTGGGGGATTATGCCAGATACTGCTCTCATATGAGATAAGGAACTTCTACATTAAACCGAGGCCTTTTCAGCATAATTGGCTCCAGAGTTGGCAGAAAACTCTGCAGTTAAGCGTGCTCGGGCGGGAGTAATCCAGGGATGGGTGACCATCCGGGAAGTTTCTGCTGGATTACCGCAGCGATGCCCGTTAAAAACCCCACACTGCCGGATAACCGCAGTGGCTAAGTGGGGACAATATCGGTGGAGGGACGGGTCATTACATAGAATCAGCACCTCTACCAGATGAGAAGAAATTGGGAGAACCTCTACCAAAGGAAAAAGAAGATCTACCTCCACTGTATTTTCCAAAAGAAGGATTATAGCCACTAGATTTACCATTGTAATCATGACCAGAAGATCTATAGGAGTGCATTTGAGCAGCAAAAGCCTTATTTTGTAGAGTCAGCAATAAAGGCTTGATTTCTATCACTGATAACTATTTCTTCACTCAAAAGATTGTTATGCAACTCAAGACATGATATATGAGGATTGCGATGACGCATAGCAGTGGAAAATGGGATATATTCAGTATTGAGAGCAGCAAAAGTGACAACAACTAATTCTTGGTCAGAAACGATTTCTCCAGCAGCAGCTAGTTGATCTGAAATAGATTTAATTTCATTAATTAAGGTAGTAATAGATTTCTCACCTTGCTTGAGAGAGAGAATTTTGGTGCATAGTTGAATTGAATGTATTGATAATGAGCGAGAAAATCTTTCTTCAATGTTTTTCCAGAGTTCATAGGAAGTTTCAGATCTAGAAAAATATGGAATGACAGAGTCGGAGAGAGTAGAATGAATCCACAAGATGATTGATGTATCATCATCAATCTAATCAAGATATTGTTGGTTCTCAATTCCATTTGCTTGATTACGAGGAGTAGTGTACTGAGGAGGACATGGATGAGAACCATTGAGATATTTTTGGATTTTAAATTTTCGAATTACAGGTAACATGAGATTCTTCCAAGTGATGAAATTACTCTTTGTAAGTTTGAGATTGACAAATCTGGTAAGTTGATTGATGGGAACGGTTGAAATTAAAGTTGATGTAGGATTTTCCATGGATGTTGAACTTGGAAATTCTTGAATCATCATCAACAAAAATAAAACAAGATTTGAAATGAAGAAGAAAGAAAACGGAAGCAAAGATCGAAGAACCTGAGAGATGTGAAGTATCTCTCAGTCTGATACCATGATTCAGTGAAATGAAAAGAAATCAATTATCAAAATGTTTTACAGAAATGAATAATATCTTGAATTACACTTTCAGTGTTCTTTCAAAGAGAGAGCAATCTCTTTTATTACAGGGAAGAAGATAACCAATTGAAAGTCAAGAAAGTAACTAATAAGGTAATGACATCTGCAAACAAGACATGCTGGATTGACAGGCTGTAGAATGAGTCATCAATCAGTTGTGATGATGTCATTGTACACCTGGAGCACCTGTGTCATTAGTTGAGCCTTTCAAGTTCTATAATTAACATTATTTGCTATTAGGTTTTCTATGACTTTGCCAAGTGACAATGCCATGTTTAGCCATATCCTGGAAACATTTATCGGACACAGAGTGTGAGAAGCAATTTTGTTCTCAAGACATTGATCCCATGGTTGTAATTTGTTAGCAGTTTCTCAAAGTAAAAGAAAATACTTTTAATTTGAAAGACTTGTGTAGGTGTAGATTATCCAGAGGGATAGGTGGAAACATCTTAATCTATGATGTATCCAAG
This sequence comes from Papaver bracteatum, assembly GCA_023529315.1. Lineage (NCBI taxonomy): Eukaryota > Viridiplantae > Streptophyta > Magnoliopsida > Ranunculales > Papaveraceae > Papaver > Papaver bracteatum. The sequence continues at coordinate 107,381 of JAJJWX010004939.1, read as the reverse complement.
GATGAAGAAGCGAGAAGCATGGGATAGAGGCTGTCAGGCGCGAGGATTAAGGAACCACGTGGGTCGGACATGACCACTCTATAATTGTCGGACAAGACTTGACTCCAGACCTCTGACAAAGCTGACAGACGATACATATTTGGTCAAACAAGGAGCGTTAGTCAAAGGGATAGGAAGATAAGTGCCATATCGTCCAACTGAAAAGGAGATAGGATTGGAAGGGCGACATCGCACCAAGAGAACACATAAAAGGATCGTCTCAGATAAGAGACTGCTAAGGAACCAAATTACATCGGCCATATTTACAAAAGGAGAGACGATACGAGCGGGCCCGACACATGACTTCAAGATAGATATATTGTGACCAACACCATAGTTTGGTTGAATGTAGTCTCCCCTATAAATAGAATAACTTGTATCCAAGAGAGGTAGGTTGTAATTTGGAGAGAGAGAGACTTGAAATCGCACTAGAGAGAAAGAGAGTTGGGAACTAGTTCATCTTGTAAGGAAGAGAGTTCAACTTGGAGAGTGACACCATTGTAACACCTTGAAGTAATAAGATTCATCCTTTCACCCCCGTGGACGTAGGTAATCATACCGAACCACGTATATCCTTGTGTATATTGTTAAGTTCTTACTTTCACTTGTAGGAGTAGAAGATTTCTATCCTTTGGATGTAGTTTGTAGTAAAATGCATCTACATTCTGGCGCCGACTAAGGGGATCCGACTAAGATCTCCGGATACCTTGCCTAAAAGGCCTTCAGAGACGATCAAAAGCTCATGAATACACGTTTAAGTGTTTTAGTTGAAGCTAGGATGAACTCTGTTGGCCGAAACCGCCTATTTCTTGTTGTTTTGAGTCATTTAGTGTACATGAAAAGTTAAAGAAGTAGCAACGTCTTTACAAGGTGTAGTAAAGTTATCGTTTCTTTGCCCACAAACGGTTTTATCAACAGAAAGTCTCCATAAGCTCACCGGCGATCAACAACACAGGTTAAGAGCTAGGTTGAGGATCTGCTGATAGGATGACTGTTTGTTTTCGATGGTTGAGTGAATTTTAGTGGTAAATAAGTTGTTTTCTTTTTGCGGTACAAAGTTTGTGTGCTTAGAGTTACAAAAGGTTAAGTTTAAGGCGTCTTTTGCATGATAAGCTGCCGATTTTAAGCTTCCCGTCGTGGAAGTCATGTTCTAGATATTTCTTTAGTAAGGAGAGTTTGTTTCCAGGTTCTTATTAAGCGTTTTTGCGTTTGTACCCTTGCTTCATTGATCGACAACAACCCACGTCGTCTGATCAAAAAAAAAAAAGGAGAAAAACCTTGTCCGGCGATGCTGTCTAGTCGTCGGAAAGTTCTTTGAGAGGATCCATGAAAGACTACCATGAGGAGATCTTGAGGAAATAACAACAGTAGAGACTTGAGTTAATTTTTTGACTTACATGTTGTACCATTCAATCATCATGTGCATGAGTTTAATGATTTGGAGCATATAGAATGAAGGACAAACTAGCTTAAATGCGGAGGTCAAGTACTGAAGGCGACGTCGTACGGAATGATAGTGACGTAGCGTAAAATCTTCCACAAAGTCAGCATAGAGTCAAAATAGGGTAGATAGGCAGAACCCATTTGATAACCGGAGTAGGATTTATATCTGCAAGCTCTGACGTAGTGACAATTTTTGTGTCAGTCGAATATTTTTCACCTTTTTGAATGTTTATTTCCAATATCAGGTCAAAGTAAGGTGTTCTTTGTATTTTCTGACATAGGTAGGGACGACACTTGGCTCACCATACACCACACCCGATGGCTAGTACTTCAGGGACGGGAAGGACGTTAAGGAATCGTACAGTTACTAGCAGCAGCATGCAGGCAGGGGTAACTGGGCCAAGGCAAGAAGGAAGTCGACAACCACCGCCCGAGGAATCTCATGCAGCTGCATGAGGCATGCCAACTGTTGATGAGGGAGTGGATCTTGGGCGAGATGATGACACCCTACCCTTAGACCAGGTTATCTTGACCCAGAGGAGAGTTGACCAAGTCGATGGACTTACAACTTCAGATACATAGGACGATGAGGAAGCGTTTGCAGCAAAAACCAAGAGACAAAGAGCAAGGCAACAAGTTGAGTACTAGGAAGCCTTAGGAAGAGAGCAAGAGCGTCTCAGGCAGATTCAGTTGGGGCGAGGAGTAGCTAGCAACGTCGGCCCTGCACCTGTCCATGCAACTGGTCATGCAACTGGTCCGATACTACCCCCACCACCAACATCGATACCATTACAGTCTCGGCCACACCACCCTAATGGACATTCTAGTCATGAAAGCACATACCCGACGCTATTGTCCATTTTAGAAAGTCAAAGAAGACAATAAGCGGCACTAAGAGAGCTCTAGTAATGGAATCTCTCCCTGGAGTTTGAGAATTATCAGTTGAGGAATCAATGAACCAGATCAAGGGGATCGTCCAGCCGAGGAACGTCGAGTAATCATGGCCGATCAGATAAACCACCACCTATGACTGGGCCGAGCAACCCTAGTCAGTCCAGACGACCTCCCATACCCTCCCCACGAGGATATGGACCACCCGAGGACTCGTCTACTGATGAAGAAAGGCGAGGAAGGGGCGGACGACAGGACGGGGCGACAGAAGCTAAACATAAAGAGTTGGAGGCAAAGATTAAGGAGCTATCGGGAAGTAGCGAAGAGAACAAACTGACAGAGATTATGAGCAAAGCCGAGAAGACACCTTTCTCCCAAGAACTTGAACAAATGTCGTTCCCACCAAATTTTACCTTACCTACATTTCCTTATAGATTCGACGGAATAGGAGATGCGGTCGAGCATCTAAAAATGTATACCATGTCATTGATCCAATGGAAAAACAACACGGTAGTCATGTGTAAATTCTATCCAGCTAGCTTGGAGGGAGAGGCAAGAAATTGGTTTTATTCACTTCCACCTGGATCGATCGACGGTTATGATGCACTAATCGAGGCCTTTCTTGAAACCTATATGCATAATAGCCGACCTCGGCCAAGAATGAACAAACTATTCACCCTCTCCCGGAGGTTCAGGGAGCCCTTGAGAACCTTGACCGATAGGTGGAGGAAACTGTGTACTGAAATTGGAAAAGTACCAATAGATCAATCTATCTTTGGATTCGAAAACGCATTGGGAAGATCGGACCCCATCTGGATAGCTATGTTCTCTGAAAAGCCAAAAACCTTAAAGGAGATGAGAAGAATGCAAGAACATTTTATCGCCCTAGAATAAATTCAAGCCGAATCAAGAGATATGGGAGTACAAGAAGCTAGTGTTGAAGCTGGTGCTGAGGCTAAAGCAGTTATGGACGATCTTGTTAGGCGTCCCGAGAAGAGATCAGACCCTCCACCAAGAAGCAGTGAGAAGAAAGAATGGGTGGCCAAATGGAAGAGGCCAAGGCATGAAGCCCGATCATATACCACTTTGAACGCCCCTTTGGAGGAAGTATTCAAGGAAGTCGAGAAGAGGAACGATATCAATTACCCAGCATCAAGGGGAGTCCAGTTCCAAGAAACCAAGGATCACCCCGAGTACTGTCACTACCATCAGTATAGGTGCCACTCCACTAATAATTTCCGAGAAGTGAAGGATATCATTCAACACCTCATCCGAGATGGATACCTTAGATAGTTCGTCCGACATCCAGCTTAGCCGACAGCAACACCCGATGTGCCGGTTCATCAAGTTCGCATTGATAGGTCAACTCAATTTGTGAATACCATTTCACACTCAACTATTCAAGACTACACTCTCAGCCCAGTAATCACTTATAGGATTCACAAGAGGGATCGCGATGGCAAAGAAATATTTAACGTAGCCAAGACCTTACCGATGGAACCTTGGATGATGCAGCCTATTTCTTTCTCGGCCAAGGATGTCCCAACAAATGGGAAAGCACACAGTGATCCCTTGGTCATCACGTTACTGATTGAGGAGTGGGGAGTAAGAAGGATTCTCATGGATAGCGGAAGTTCAGTCGAGGTGCTATTCTACGACACGTTCAAGAGAATGGAGCTGTCGGACGACATCCTCGTCCCCTCAACATATCGCATCTACGGATTTAATGGGACAATAACCATCCCTAAGGGCGAGGTAACTTTGAGGGTTTCAAATGGTGGGGGCTACCTTGACACACTAACCACCTTTTGTGTGGTCGACATCACCTCGCCTTATGAAGCAATTATCGGACGTCCATGGATCGTTGGGATTAAAGGGGTGGCATCGGCATATCATCAGAGATTAAGGTTCCCGACCTACAAGGGAATAGCTGAAGTTGTAGGTGACTCCCAAGCAGCACAACAATGCATGCAGGTTGATGCCGAAATTAATGAAGATCGGCGAGCTCGACAAAGGTGAGAGAAGAATAAAGCCAAAGAAGTTAAGGCTGCAGAAGAATTGGAGGAGGATATTTCACAAGCGGTCATGGCGTACGAGACCCAAGAGCAAGACCCTTTATAGCAATTAAAGGAAAAGGCTCCATTCAGGGAACCTAAATCTAATTTCTCGACAGTTGAGCCGACTCGGGAAGTGAATTTGGGGACAATTGAGGAGCCAAAGATAGTAAGGATCGGGACATTGCTCTCGGATGAACAAGCAAGTCAACTCACGATAGTGTTAAAGGAAAACTTAGACGCGTTCGCTTGGGAAGTGCACGATTTAGAGGGTATTGACCCGAAGGTCTGCTGCCACCACTTGAAGATTGATCCGAGTTTCAAACCAGTTAGACATAAAATGAGGCGAATCGCACCAGAGTTACAGGCAGCGGTTGAGGCCGAGCTAAAGAAGCTACAAGAGTCCGGGATAATCAGGAAATCCCATTACCCGCAGTGGATATCTAATATGGTCGTGGTACCAAAGAAGAAAGGAGGAGTCAGAATATGTATTGATTTTAGTGACTTAAACAAGGCCTTCCCGAAGGACATCTTTCCTCTCCCAAGCATGGACCAACTAGTAGAATCAATAGTTGGATATGAGGCGATGACATTGATGGATTGATACATGGGCTACAACTAAATACCGTTGGCACCCGAGGATCAGGAGCATACTTCCTTCTTCACACCAAGGGGGTTGTATTGTTATATCAAAATGACATTTGGACTTAGGAACGCCGGTGCTACATATCAAATATTGGTAGGAGACATGTTCGAAGACAAGATCCACGATACCGTGGAAGTTTACGTGTACGACATGTTAGTCAAGAGCCACCGAGCTAAGGATCACGTCCGAGACCTTCGCGAGATTTTTCAGACGATGAGGAAACACAAGATGAAGATTAACCCTGCCAAGTGCGACTTTTGGGTTACATCGGGGAAATTCCTAGGATATATCATCACCCCCAGAGGGATAGAAGCAGATCCCGAGAAGGTTAGGGATGTCTTAGAGATGCCATCTCCCGCGACAGTGAAGGATGTACAGAAGCTAAATGGTTGTATAGCATCAATGGGGAGATTCGTGTCACAGTCGTCGGACAAATGTAAAACCTTTTATAACATTATGAAGAAATGAGAGAAGTTTCAATGGACGGATGCTAGCGAAGAGGCCTTTCAAAATATCAAGTTACACCTATCCAGCCTCCCGGTTCTGTAGAGGCCCGATCCGTCAGAAATCCTCACCCTATACTTAGGGGCGACATCATATGCCATTAGTACAGTGTTGGTTAGGACGGAGGGGAATGAGGAGAAGCCGATGTATTTCACTAGCAAAACAATAAGTCCGACTGAGAAAAACTATACCAGTATGGAGCAAATGGTACTTGCACTAGCTTTTGTTTCTTCTAAACTACGAACATACTTTCAAGCTCATCGCATACGGGTGCTCACCAAATCTCCTATCGAAGCAGTTTTGGATAATGCAGGGAGATCAGGGAGAATCTCTAAATGGGGATCCTTAATCAAATAATATGATGTGGTGTACGAGACGAGGACGACGATCAAAGGACAGGTAGTGGACGACTTCCTAGTAGATTTCCCACTAAGCGATGAATACGAGGTTGAAGATATACCTGGGATGATGGAAGAACGAGAAGAGCCTGCTGACCTATTAGCAGCCAGTAGTCCTACACGGTGGGAAGTTTTCGTCGATGGGGCATCAAACAAAGAGGGGTCAGGACTTGGGTTAGTCTTCACCACGCCGAAAGGAAGAAATATAGTGCACTCGTTCAGGCTGGAATTCAAAGCAACAAACAATGTCACCGAGTACGAAGCGACAATCCACGCCTTACGGATAATTGTAGAAATGGGGCTACATGAGGTTCAATTAACTAGTGATTCACAGTTGGTGATTCGGCAGATTACGGGCAAATATGCGACACACGACCCCGTGTTGCAAAAGTATTGGGAGCTCGCCCAATTTTACATCAACCAAATACCAAGCATTAAGTTCCGTCATATTTGTAGAAAAGATAACAGGCACTCGGACGCTCTATCTTACATCGCCTCACAGCTGGTAGACCCGAGCATAGAGGGCATTCGTGTTATGAGGCTCCTTACTCCCTCAATCCCAGAAACACCAATTGTACGGATCGATGTCGCTATTAACACAGCCGATCGATATAAAGAGGGCGATTGGAGAAATCCGATACACCAATACATGGAAACGGGAGAGCTACCCAAGGGTCGGCCCGAGATAAATAAAATCAAAAGTAAGTCGGGCACCTACGAGCTAAGGGAAGGGATCTTATATAGGAAATCCTACTTAGGGCCACTTTTACGATGCCTAAGTAGAGAGGAAGGCCACACAATCTTGCATGAATTAAACTTTGGAGCCGCCGGAAACCACGGCTCGGGGAGAAGCTTATCGGCCAAGGCAAAGACAATGGGATATTTTTGGATGTACATGAACGAAGATGCAAAGGAAATGGCGAAATCTTGTGAAGAATGTCAACGGTTTGGAAAGAAAATACAGGCACCAGGAGTACCTTTAAACTCTATTATAAGCCCATGGACCTTTGCCAAATGGGGGGTAGACATTGTCGGACCGTTACATGTAGGAACAGGGCAAAGGAAATACTTGATCGTGGCCACGGATTACTTTACCAAGTGGGTAGAGGCAGCACCACTAAGGCACATCCGAGACAAAGATGTCTTCAAGTTTATCTGGGAGCATATCATTTTCCGCTTTGGGGTCCCAGCATCTATCGTCTCCGATAATGGAAAACAACTCCAAGGGGAAAATATTGATCTTTTGTTCAACACGTACAACATCAGGAAGAGTAAAGCTACCCCCATTTACCCCCAGAGTAATGGGAAGGCCGATATCACCAACAAAATAATCGCCGACAACATGAAGAAGAAATTGGATGGGGAATATGGTGACTGGTGCGAGGAGCTATACAACGTTTTATGGGCATACAGAACCACACTGAGGGAAGCTACATGGTTCTCGCCATTCATGATTACTTAAGGAACCGAGGCGATTCTACCAACGGAAGGAATGATCCCTACTACTATGACATAAGCTTGAAGGCGAAACATCTCGTTCGATCTAATTTTGGCAAAACTCGACGATTTGGAAGAAACAAGGGAGATGGCGCTACAAAAAATGGAAAACTATCAAAGGAGGTTACAACGAGAGTACAACAAGCGTGTTCGCCCAAGAAAATTCCAACCAGGGCAGCAAGTGCTGAAGTTTCCGGCCGACTGAGAGCGAGACAAAAAGGGCGGAAATCTAGCACCAAAGTGGGGTGGGCCGTATATAATTGCGTCTAAGGCAGGCGAGGGATCGTATCGACTACTGAGACTCGATGGAACAAAAGATCCCAAACCCTAGAACGTCAAGTATCTGAAACTCTACCACCCCTGAAGGGAGGTGCGGAGAAAAGGTGAGCACACTTATCTTCTATTTCTTTAAAACCGTGAGGGGTATGAGATAGGGCATGAGTGACTAATGGTCATTCGTACTCGGGGCAACGCCAGTGAGGAAGTGTCGAGGTGACTTACACTCGAATGGGAATTCGTACTCGGGGCAAAGCCGGTGTGGAAGTGCCGAGGTGACTTACACTCGAATGGGCATTCGTACTCGGGGCAAAGCCAGTGTGGAAATACTGAGGTGCCTTACAGTCGCCTAGCTATTCGTACTCGGGGCAGTGGCAGTGTGCAAGTGCCGAGGTAGCCTAATGGTTCTGGTGGTTGGAAACCAGTTCCACGGGCTGATAAGACACGAGGTCTTCTGAGCTAGGTGGCCTACTTACATTTGAAAGGTCTCCCCCCCATCGCAAGTGGATGTGACCACTTGCCCAAGATTGGTTGATCGATAACCGCTCGGGGCAATCGAACCTAGAATTAGGTTGACTAATACCCTTCCACTGAATCCAAGAGATAGTGATGAGATACCCCAATAAGGGCATGGCATTGGGCCCGATGACCCTCCTTATTGGGTGTGTTCGACAGAAAAGGTTAAAATACTAACATACATGATCAACAATTGCAGGAGTGACATAAGAAACAAAAGTTAAAGCGACAGCATCATACGCCAATTAAGGAAGCACGAAAAGCGTCATGAAACTCCACGAAGTAAAAAGTATAATAGGAATAAAAAGAACAGCATCGGCGACGCAGCACCCCCTTTTTAACAAACAAGAAGTGCATTAGAAGTAAAAAGGGAAGATGTGTTCAAAGCGATTTACAACCCAGGACAAAGGTCAACTTAGTGGCGCAACACTACAAAAGGAGAATTCAAGCCTTGGGGGGAACAACACCGTCCCTCCTTTGCGTGATCTCGCACCGCTTATTCTCCACATACTCATCAATTCCAGCCTGGACCTTCTCGTCTATCTCCTCTTCATGGGTGACACGTTCATCCTCAACTTGTTGGGTAAGCTGCAAATTGGCTTCCTCGGCATTGGTCAATTTGGTACCCAAATCGGCCTCGACCCGCTTCAACCGTCGGACCTCCAGATCCAATTCCTGAGAACGTTTTTGCTCGACTACAAGATCACAACAACACGGGATTATTCATTGAATATGGTTTAGCAATTTCACAAGTACATAAACTAATATAATCCTAAGGAACTGCCTCAACACATCGCCTAAGAGACCTAAAAGGGATGGTAACACTGACTGAAGCGATTCTACTGACTTGGACAACTCATCCCCGGCCTTTGATGGTATTTATCAATGATGTTGTAGTAATTAGGTTCGTGAGACTTGTGAAAGCAATGGATTTTAGATTTAATAAAACTTAAAAGTAAAGAAAACTTAGATCAAAATTGATTTCAAGATAAGAGAGAATAACCAAGACACTGATTCCACTATTACACATGAATAAATTGTGGTAAATAACCCAAAACTCTAATTATCTTTTAAGTCCTTTGTTTCTTAATTCACAAATAATCAGGAAAATTCTCAACAATTAATTGTATCCCCTAAGCATAGATTATCTTAATACAAAGCATAACCTATCTAATTGAATCACAACTAATGAAGAAAATTATGCAAACAATTAAAAACTCTGCAAAAGAAGTGATTGAGTGAATTATAAATTATAAATTAGAGAAAATAAATAATTACCAATTAGTCATGCATAAATAGCTTCCTCATTGCCTTGGTTGTGGGAGAATTAGCCGCTCATCATGTTGGAAACACGCTCAAAATTCATTATTATTGCTCAAAGGGTGTGTACAAAGATGAAAATGGGAGAAATATAATGAAAATCGGGTTTGTAACAATTATATTTGTTACAAACAGAACTGTTGCAAAGAATGTTACAAAAACAACGTCACTGTAACTGTTACTATACGACCCTCTGTATGTGTCGCAAACACTGTTGAAGAACGACATCTTTGGCTGGTCTGTTCTTCGTATTCTTCAGGAATGCAGCAGCAACAGGTTTCTCTGGTGATTGGTTTTTCGCTCTCTTCTGCTCCTAAATTCTCCCAAACTCTCTGTCCCTCCTCTACTCGACCCCAACAACTTATATATACTCGAAAGAACCAAATATTACTCCTCATAACTCCAAAATATCTTCTCATTACTCCTTTATTCTCACGGCAATATTTTCTATATATTTGATCTTCCACGCGTTCTCGGCTGTCAAACATTCCTTGTATAACTCCTACACGCTCCTGGTTGTTGCTCGAGTCAACAAACATGCACATCACACGTTCAAAACTCTCCAAACTCATGCAAACCCGTGAAAAGCTTTTCTCGTGCACAAGTTGCCCTGATTTCTTCTCTTGAGTTATCTAGCCAATTTGAACCAATTCCGATGACCATACCATGCCTGTTACGCTTAAATGCTCCTTCCCACGAAATTCCACCATTGAATCTCATCACAGCTCCTCCAAATTCGAAGCAGCAACTCTGCACTTTTCAAATTTATTTTTCCCGCCATTTTTGCTCTTCACGAGAAAGAAGGTGGTTAGCCCTTATCCAATGTCTTGGGTGCCGAATAACCAATGGGTGCCCCTTAGTAATTGGGTTACCCCTTATCCAAAGTGGTATTCCGAATAGCAAATGTCCTCCGGGGGTGTTCTGAGCAGCTTTTCGAGCCAAATTTTCCAACAATCTTTAATTCCAAAAAAATGCATACAAACACACAAAACACCATAATAAGGACAAAAACGAGTACTAACAATACTAAACATTGAGGACAAATTAGCCACATAAATGCGTCTATCAAATACCCCCAAACTTATTATTTGCTAGTCCCGAGCAAATCTAATCTAGAAAATAAAATGACTGCACTTAGCACGTGCAACAAGCCGTTAAACCGCTAGGTGGCCCTAGTGGCGGAGTGTCGTCTCCGGGGGGTTTACCAGAGGTGTACCCACAAAACCTTTACTCCATACCCTAGCTATCTACGCATAACCTTGGAAAGCACTAAAGAATCTCCTTGGTTGGAATACTTATTGACTACAGGAGGAAGTACCCTGATGCGAAATTCCAATTGCTGTACACGAGTTTGTACTCAAGCATACTAAAATTCATATAAAGTGACAGAGCTCTACTCAGATAGTTTCTGGACATCATAAACCGGAGTCAACCAATCACATAGATTAAGAAGAGAAAAACGTGGATGATGTTGGCTAGGGTGAACCTATCCTAACAGACTGAGATACTGGTCTTAGACTAATATTAACACACTGGAATATACAAGGGGGACCAGTGGTCGATAATCCTAACTCTAGGTCAACTCAGCTGGCATATACAAGGGTACCAGTGGTCGACTTTATTGTATTTATTCCGTTTGGTCTAGTGGTCTGGTCTCAAATTTTTTTTGGTATCTCAGCCACTCTATTTCACCCTACCAGTGGTAAAAATAGAAATAAAAGAAGTGATCAGGATTCTTTCGATGTTTCCATCACGAGAATATGGCGAAACTACCATGTTATGTTTTTCTAACACCTGAGCTATGTGCTTTTATGAATAGACTCTTTAGATGTTTCCATCTAATCCAGTTGGTTCCTCAACTCCTACAACCAAAATGCTTCCATCCACTTAGATTGGTTAGTGCCATCCTTAATAAACATAAATTTCTAGGCTCTGGAGTTTATTTATTGCAACTAAAAGCTAACAAAAAGTTTCTTCCTCACCCCCAAACTTAAATCTAACATTGTCCTTAATATTTCTAACGAAAGAGCAATACCAATAAGTAAAGTAACATGAGGAATCAGCAAAGAAAGAAGTTGGAAAGATAGTACCTGGGTGAAGAGAGAAATCAAAAACTAATATACAACATACAATCGCCTCGATGGTCAATCAAGGGTAAACAGGGTCCTCCAGAGGGACCTCCTCAACATCACCTGTAAGAAAGGGCTCTAAAAAGGGTTTCAATCTCTGACCGTTAACCTTCGAAGAACTACTACCATCCTGTGTCTCGATCTCAATAGCTCCATGAGGAAAGACAGTACGAACAATAAAAGGACCCGTCCACCGAGAACGTAGCTTCCCAGGGAAAAGATGCAATCGGGTATCATACATAAGAACTTTTTTACCTGGAGAAAATGACTTCCATAAAATATTTCTATCATGCACAAGTTTCATTTTGTTCTTATACTCCTTCGCACTATCGTAAGCATCCATACGAATCTCGTCCAACTCATTGAGTTGGAGTTTCCTCTGGGCTCCTGCCTTGTCAAGTGAAAATTTTAGCTGCTTAACAGCCCAATAATCTCTATGTTCTAACTCAACAGGTAAATGACATGCCTTTCCATAAACAAGCAGATAAGGCGACATTCCAATGGGGGTCTTAAACGCAGTACGGTAAGCCCATAAGGCATCAGTAAGCCTAGACGACCAGTTTTTCCGATTAGGATTAACTGTTTTCTCTAATATACGTTTTATCTCCCTATTGGAAACCTCTACCTGACCACTAGTATGTGGATGATACGGGGTAGATACCTTATGTGTAATACCATATTTCTTCATTAAAAGCTTAAAAGGTCCATTACAAAAGTGCGACCCTCCATCACTAATTATAGCTCGCGGTGTACCAAAACGTGTAAGTATATTATTTTTCAAGAACTCAATCACAACCCTATGGTCATTGTTTTTACACGCAACCGCCTCAATCCACTTAGAGACATAGTCTACGGCGACAAGGATGTATAAGTTACCAAAAGAATTAGGAAATGGACCCATAAAGTCAATACCCCACACATCAAAGACCTCAACAATTAGAATCGGGTTCAAGGGAATCATATTCCTACGGGAAATGGTTTCTAATTTCTGGCAACGTTCACAAGTAACACAGCAACTGTGGGAGTCTTTAAACAAAGAAGGCCAATAGAATCCACACTGCAATATCTTAGCAGCAGTCTTCTTAGCACTAAAGTGACCCCCACTCAGGTATACATCTCCTAATAATCTGGTCTGGACAATACTTAAATAAATAAGGATCATCCCAAAAGAAGTGCTTAACCTCGGCTAAAAACCTAGAACGATCTTGTTTACCCAAATGTTGGGGCATTCGACCAGTAACAAGATAGTTCACTATATTCGCATACCAAGGTGATTGGGAAACAGAGAACAATTGTTCATCAGGAAAGCTGTCCCTTATATGAAGGGAATCATCAGGGGAACTAAAAATTAGCCTAGACAAGTGGTCTTCTACTATATTTTATGCACCCTTTTTGTCTCTAATGGCTAGACAAAATTCTTGTAATAAAAGGATCCACCTAATCAATCTAGGTTTGGTATCCTTCTTAGACAAAAGGTATTTCAAAGCAGCATGATCAGTATATATTACGATCTTAGAACCTAAGAGGTAAGATCTAAACTTGTATAAGGCAAACAAAATGGCCAACAGTTCCTTCTCGGTAGTGGTATAGTTCATCTGGGCCTCATTCAGAGTTTTGCTAGCATAGTAAATCACATGAAGTAATTTGTTTTATCGCTGACCTAGCACAACACCAATAGCATAATCTAAAGCATCGCACATGATCTCAAAGGGTAGGTTCCAGTTGGGTGCCTGGACTATGGGGGCGGTAGTGAGTAAAGACTTAAGCTTCTCAAAAGCCTCTAAACAAGCATCATCAAAGACAAACTTAGCATCTTTTGCAAGCAAATTGCAAAGAGGGCTAGAAATTAAGCTAGAATCCTTAATGAATCGACGATAAAAACATGCATGCCCTAAGAATGACCTAATATATTTTACGGTTTTTGGGACCGGTAAAGTTTTTATAAGGTCAACTTTGGCTCTATCTACCTCTATACCCTTCGAAGATACGATATGCCCTAGAACTATTCCTGAACGAACCATGAAATGACATTTTTCCCAATTAAGCACTAAATTCTTTTCCTTACACCTAGTCAAAACTAATGACAAATGATGCAAGCACTCATCGAAAAACGAACCAAACACTAAAAAATCATCCATAAAGACCTCTAAGAACCGTTCTACCATGTCAGAAAATATGTTCAACATACAACGCTGAAAGGTCGTAGGGGCATTACATAGCCCGAAAGGCATGCGTCTATACGCAAAGGTACCAAAGGGACAGGTAAAAGTGTTTTTCTCTTGGTCTTCTTGGGCAATAGGAACCTGATTATAGCCGCAGAATCCATCTAAAAAGCAAAAATGGCTACGGCCAGCTAATCTTTCTAGCATTTGGTCGATGAAGGAAAGGGGAAAGTGGTCCTTCCTAGTGACCTTGTTCAATTTTCTATAGTCAATACAGACACGCCAACTCGTGGTCATTCGGGTCAGGATTAACTCATTGTTATCATTTTGGACTACAGTAATACCGGATTTCTTGGGAACAACCTGAACGGGGCTGACCTACTTACTATCTGAAATAGGGTAGATAATGCCTGCATCTAACATCTTAAGAACCTTGGTTCGAACTACTTCTTTCATATTAGGGTTCAGTCGACGTTGCATCTCCCTAGAAGGTTTGGTATCTTCCTCTAAATAGATCTGATGCATACAAACAGTAGGACTTATACCCTTAATGTCTGCTATGGTCCACCCTAAAGATTCCTTGTTATTCTGAAGGACGGTTACTAGCCTATTTTCCTGATCACAATCCAAGTCGGATGCTATAATCACAGGTAAAGTTTCAGATGGGCCTAAAAACACATACTTCAAGGTATCCGGTAATGGTTTAAGGTCCAATTTAGGAGGCTTTTCCAACGAAGGAACTGGGGTAGACTCAGAAACGGGTAGAGGTTCGAACTTTGGTTTCCAGCCATTACTAGTGTCTATCAAAGGGTTTGAATCTAACAAAGCATTCACTTCATTAATCACATCATCATCATCAAAATCAATCCCAAAGTGAGCTAGGAATTTCTCTAATGGATCTTCCATCAAAGTGTTTGGTAATGACTCCTAGACTAATGTTCCTATCATGTTCACCTCTTCTATGCTCGAGTCATCTAGTTCAGAGGGGAGCTTACTAATATGGAAGACGTTCAGCTCAATAGTCATATTACCAAAAGACAAATTCATAATACCAGTTCGACAGTTAATGATCGCATTGGATGTAGCTAAAAACGGGCGACCTAAAATTACCGGTATCTGGTTCTCTGGGTCAGGGACAGGTTGGGTATCTAGAATAACAAAATCCACTGGATAAATAAACTTGTCGACCTCTATAAGAACATCCTCGATCACACCACGAGGAATTTTAACGGACCTATCAGTTAACTGAAGAGTCATATGGGTAGGTTTCATCTCACCAAGTCATAGCTTAAGGTACACATGGTATGGAAATAAGTTCACACTGGATCCTAAGTCAAGCAATGATTTCTCAACACGGTATTTACCTATTGTGCAAGCAATGGTAGGGGACCCTGGGTCTTTGTACTTAGGAGTAGTAGTATTCTGAATAATAGAACTCACATGACTAGCTAGGAAGGATTTCTTTTGAAAACTAAGCTTACGCTTTCATGTACACAAGTCCTTGAGAAACTTGGCATAAGCGGGAATCTGATTAATCGCATCTAACAATGGTAGGTTGATAGTTACCTGCTTAAAAACCTTCAAAATATCTTTAAAGTTGGACTCGCTCTTAGTTGGAATGAGCAGCTGGGAAAACGGGGATCTGGGAATAAATCCGGGCTCAACATGACCCTCATTGGTCTCTTTAGAGACTCTATTAGTCTCCTCGGTTTCTGGTTCAGAAGGGTGAACTACAACATGTTCACTTTCAGGCATGGAGACCTTATTATAAACTTTCTTTCCACTCCTAAGGGTTGTAACAGAATTCACATGATTGAACGGTTTCTCTCCTTTAGGATTAGGATCAGTATTACTAGGGAACCTTCCTTCTTCTCTCTCACTAATAAACTTAGCTATCTGGCCAACTTGAAGTTCTAATTTAGCAAGAGTCTGGGAATTATTCTTCAAATTCTGCCTGGTTTCTTGTTGAAAGCTAAGGTGGTTAGCTGATAACATATCATGGTTCTTTGCTAACATAGTGAGAGTTTCTTCTAAGGTAGAGATCTTTTTCTCGGAAGTGTTCTGAAACTGGGTTTGATCGGAAGGGTTCTTAGCATAACCAAAACCTGGGGGAGGCTGAGAATTACTAGGCTGGCCTTGATTCTGTCCCTTAGACCAAGAAAAATTAGGGTGGTTTCTCCAACCAGGGTTGTAGGTCTCTGAGTATGGGTCAAAATTTTGAGGGTTGTCAAACCTAGCGTTGTTATAGATAGCATGGGCTTGTTTTTCACTAACATGTCCTTCCCAAAATGAGTTATCGGGCTCTATTCCACAACTAGAGACTTGAGAGGCTCTATTAGGTTCAACAAGGGACCTATTTTTAGACTGACCCATTTCCAAAGCTTCTAACCTTCTAGACAAAGCGAATAAACTTAGCATCGACTCAAAGCTTGTATCTAACAAATTGGTGCTACTTCTATTGACCAAGAGTCTTTTAGGGGTTCAACACAAGGCTCCCACTATTGGGATTTTTCAAATAGTTCCTAAGAAGGTAAAAGCATCATCAAAGAGTTTTATTAGTGAACTCACCCGCGCACATAGACTCGACCATGGATTTAGTTGAATAGTCTAAACCATTATAAATAATCTCCACAATTTTCATCTTATCAAATCCATGGTGAGGACACTGGGATATGAGATCATTGAATCTCTCTAAAAACCTATAAAGAGATTCTCCCTCTTGTTGCACACTAGCACTAATTTTCTGCCTAACAGCTGTAGTTTTATGCTTAGGGTAGAATTTCATATAGGAAGCTGCAATCAGTTCCTGCCATGTTTCAATGGATTCAGATGGTAGGTTGTTAATCCAGGTCTTGGCTTTATCTCTCAAGGAAAATGGAAACATCTTAAGTTTCAAGACTTCATCAGTAAGGTCTTTTATTCTAACAGTCCCACAAATTTCCTCAAAG
This sequence comes from Papaver bracteatum, assembly GCA_023529315.1. Lineage (NCBI taxonomy): Eukaryota > Viridiplantae > Streptophyta > Magnoliopsida > Ranunculales > Papaveraceae > Papaver > Papaver bracteatum. The sequence goes on along the minus strand of JAJJWX010004939.1, from coordinate 90,558 downwards.
TCCCTAATATGAAAATAAGGGTTCTTATCATCTTTTCCTAAGAATAAAGGGATCATCTGAAGAATACTAGGTTTTATCTCGAAATTAGCCGTATTGGCTGGCAATTTAATGCACGAAGCTTGGTTGGACCTAGTTGGGAACATGTAATCTTTCAAAGTAGTCATTGCTGGCACAGCTGACGTACTAGGGGTACTTTCCTCACAAAGAGACAGATTCTCAAAACTGAAGTTTCCAAAAATGGGGCTCTCAAAAGAAGAGTCTTCGAGCTCCACGCCTTCACAAGAAGAACTACTAGGTTTGTCACTAATCAAATGACCTAGAGTGTTTCTTTTCCAAGCCCGTTCTCTAATGACCTTGGGCATACACTAGAAAAACAAAATAAAAATAAAAATAAAAAATCCTAAAAGGAAGGGAGGTTCTAAGCAAACACAAAGCAGACTGACTCCACCAAAGAAAACCTAAAATTTTCTAGCAAACAAAAAGCATGATGGCTCCACTGAGATTGTTTCTAGACCAGCTTCTATTCTTTCAAAAAGGAATTCGTTACAATCTGAGCAAACCTCTCTAGAATCAATCTGTGTTTAAGTAAGTTGAATAGAGGCGAGGGAAGCTGCTGGAGCTTTGATACCCAAGGCCTCACCGCATTACAAGGCGGCGCAGTCACGCATTCAACTCACATAAACTATCATGAACTTCGAAGAATGCTCAAAAGAGTAACCAATATATTTCGAACGAGTTTCCTATTAATCTCATTACCCTATCGGTCTCGTTCTATTCCAAATTTTAAGGCTTAGGTTCGCGTTAAGTTTCGTTTTCCTAAGGCGGGCAAGAAGAGAACGGTGATGAAATCCAAACCCTTATCTTATATGGCCAGGCCTTGCCCTTTACTAGGAATTTAAAACATCCGTTTTCAGTTCCTCAACATATATTCACACGAAGGAAGACAGTAACTCGCTGACAGGGGATTCGCGAGTGTTTCGATAAACTTACCTCCCGTACCAGACGGGGGATGAACCACTGAAGTCGACTCGGGCCACGACTCCTATGTCGTGTACGAACCCGAAGGGCCGAGGTGATATCGTAATCACCGTCCTTCACTGCAAACAGTTTAATATTTAAACTACCCTTCCATAGGGTTTAAAAAAAAATGTCCAAATGTCCAAGTCCAAAGTCCAAAAAAAAAGTAAAGTAAAGTGCTAAAAAAAAGAAAATTACAAGAATAAAGAAATCCTAATACAATCTAAAGAAATAAACTCTCTTTTTTTTTCTCTCTTTTTATAATAAAAAAAAATCTTCTTCTTTCGCTCCATTCGCTTTGTCTTTAACTCCAAACTTTAAGTATTCACCAAAAGCTTTGGCAAATTTTTCTTTCGCTCCAAATTCCAAAATTTGTAGTAAAAAGACAAAAACAAAAACGTATAGAAGAACAAATAAAGTAAAAACAAATAAAAACCTAAAAAAAAAAAAGAATAAAAATCTAAAAACTCTAGCCTAAAAACAAGATCCGTGTCGACGGCGCCAAAAATTGATGGTAGTTATCAATGATGTTGTAGTAATTAGGTTCGTGAGACTTGTGAAAGCAATGGATTTTAGATTTAATAAAACTTAAAAGTAAAGAAAACTTAGATCAAAATTGATTTCAAGATAAGAGAGAATAACCAAGACACTGATTCCACTATTACACATGAATAAATTGTGGTAAATAACCCAAAACTCTAATTATCTTTTAAGTCATTTGTTTCTTAATTCACAAATAATCAATCAAATTCTCAACAATTAATTGTATCCCCTAAGCATAGATTATCTTAATACAAAGCATAACCTATCTAATTGAATCACAACTAATGAAGAAAATTATGCAAACAATTAAAAACTCTCGCAAAAGCAAGTGATTGATAGTGAATTATAAATTATAAATTAGAGAAAATAAATAATTACCAATTAGTCATGCATAAATAGCTTCCTCATTTCCTTGGTTGTGGGAGAATTAGCCGCTCATCATGTTGGAAACACGCTCAAAATTCATTATTATTTCTCAAAGGATGTGTACAAAGATGAAAATGGGAGAAATATAATGAAAATAGGGTTTGTAACAGTTATATTTGTTACATACCGAATTGTTGCAAAGAACGTTACAAAAACAGCGTCACCAGAATCGTTACTATACGACCCTCTGTCTGTGTCGCAAACACTGTTGAAGAACGACTGCTTTGGCTGGTCTGTTCTTCGTGTTCTTCAGGAATGCAGAAGCAGCGGGTTTCTCTGGTGATCGGTTTTTCGCTCTCTTCTGCTCCTAAATTCTCCCAAACTCTCCGTCCCTCCTCTACTCGACCCCAACAACTTATATATACTCGAAAGAACCAAATATTACTCCTCATAACTCCAAAATATCTTCTCATTACTCCTTTATTCTCACGGAAATATTTTACATATATTTGATCTTCCACGCGTTCTCAGCTGTCAAACATTCCTTGTATAACTCCTACACGCTCCTGGTTGTTGCTCGAGTCAACAAACATGCACATCACACGTTCAAAACTCTCCAAACTCATGCAAACACGTGAAAAGCTTTTCTCGTGCACAAGTTGCCCTAATTTCTTCTCGTGAGTTATCTAGCCAATTTGAACCAATTCTGATGACCATACCATGCCTGTTACGCTTAAACATGCCTTCCCACGAAATTCCAGCCATTGAATCTCATCACAGCTCCTCCAAATTCGAAGCAGCAACTCTGCACTTTTCAAATTTATTTTTCCCGCCATTTTTGTTCTTCACGAGAAAGACGGTGGTTAGCCTTTATCCAATGTCTTGGGTGCCGAATAACCAATGTGTGCCCCTTAGTAATTGGGTTACCCCTTATCCAAAGTGGGAGTCCGAATATAAAATGTCCTCCGGGGGTGTTCCGAGCAGCTTTTCGAGCCAAATTTTCCAACAATCTTTATTTCCAAAAAAAATACCTACAAACACACAAAACACCATAATAAGGACAAAAATGAGTACTAACAATACGAAACATTGAGGACAAATTAGACACATAAATGCTTTATCAGCCTTGGAAAATTTCATGGTTAGCTCGTTATAGCATTGCTCATTAAATTCATTACTGGGGCAGTACTTTTTATGTTCACTCCACTCGGCCATTAAACGATTGCGCGACACTTGGAGCACTGAAAGCTGCGACCTACTACATTCTAGTTCACCCACCATTTTGTCAAATTCACCCACTTTGCCCAACAGATCCCTATTAGCTCGCTCCACTACATCTTTATCTCTCAAAATTCGTCGGCGATCCTCGTGAAGGTCTCGGTTCTGAAATTGTAAAGAGTCTACATGTTGTCTTAGGTCCGTGGCCAAAGCAGTTTTCTCAGCAGCAAGGCGTTGAGAAGAACCCAAATGAGCTTGCAAATTGTCTATTTCTTCAGGGGCATACTCAAACTGTCGATATTGGTCTAATTCACCTTGAAGTTCTTCGATCTCATCAGCTTGGCGATATATTTTCACATCCTTGTTTGCAATTCACCGACAAAGATTCTCCATTAAATCCTTTTCAATATCCCAATTCCTCTTCATGATCCTAAACTCCGAAGAAGCATCTAAACCTTTATTAGCTATCTCGGCTAGCAGAAGGACACTTGACTCTGGATACTGGCAAGATAAACTCAATCAACACAAGTTAAGGTTTGTAGAATTGTAACACACCTTGAGCATCGACGAGTTTAATTTCTAGCTCGCGTGCACGACTCTTCTCGTTATGCAATTGAAGTTGGAGGAATTCCACCAACTGCCTTTCCCTACGACGATTGGCGGCATCCAACAGTACCCGATTAAGGATCTGATAATAATTAGGAAGATATTAAGGAGTGGGGCATCACCCAAGCATACAGAGTCACTCACCACCGTATCAAGAGTCTGAGCTATATCGTTATAAAGGGGCACTGCACTGAGCATTTGTTCATCAGTATACGCTCCAAAGTCGGGGAAAGTGAGCGCTCCAAGAGAGTTCAGGATAGGTCCAGAGATGGTAAAGGAGGTTTCAACACTAGACGTAGACCCATCAACGATCCGGGGAAGACGAGGAAGTACTTCCGGTTCTGCATTAACAACCTTTTCCAACTCGGGCGTCTTCATGGGCTCTTGTTTGTCGCCTACCAAATCAGCTGGCATGACCACCTCAGGACCACCCTTCTCGCCCATCTCCTTCCCATCGCCCTTGTCATCCGAGAAATCTCTCCGAATATGTCATTTTCATCGGGAATCTCGATGATTGGCTTCTTCCTCGGTTGCGGCTTAGTAACAACATTCTTGCCTCTAGTAGGATTACGCCTAAGAGGTTGAGCATCAATCTCATGCACATCGGACCCAACAACTTCATCATCATTGTGCCTAGAAAATTTCTGCACAAGGCTTCTCGTCAGAACATGTGAAGGCAAAAAACAGGGGCAAGCACATGTACTTATAATAAAATCACTGTGTTTGTTACCTTCCCCTGGTCTTCCTCAACCCTTGTGCCAGCACTCCTTTTTCTCGACGATGTGGCGGCCTTGGTAGAATCTCCCAGAGACTTTGATGACAACAAATAACCAATTTGTGTCAAAAATAACAAGCTAGAAATTGAGGAAGGCAGAAGGAGGCACATACCTTATCATCTTTGTCGTCATTAACCACCCAGAAAGGATAGGGCTCGGCGGGAAATGGAGGCGACGGGAAGCTACCATGTAAAATGGTCCCTCGTACAAGAAGTGGAACTCGGGGATAAATTGGGTCATTGGTATAACGGGGTCGCTTGTTAGAACCTTGGCCAATGGGATCGGCATCTAGCATCATCCTTTCAACATTCTTAGACATAGTTCTGTGACGATGAGGACTAGCAGCAAAACCGGCAAGGTCACCATTGGTTGAAGTACCGGCTCGATAGTTGGTAAAGAAATTGGCAGCGGTATATTCTGGAGCGTCCTTGGGCTTATAGGTCGACCATTCGGCGGTGGAGCCATGACCATCTCGACGATCTCTCCATTCATCCATAATCCGAAAAGTGTTGCCAGTCCATTGAGTCAGAGTACGATAAGGCTTGAGATGGGAGAGAATCTTGTAGTAGAAAGGTCTATCAGGATTGTACAAAGGGAGACGGAGGCCTAGCTCCAGCTGGCCAAGAGTGATAACCACGCATTCAGCCGACTGCTCGTACTTCTCCATGTCGGACTTCCTCAAGGTGTTGTTTTGGCCCGAGATCAGGGTAACTTCGTAGTCTTGAAGATGGTACTTCTCTTTCAAATGCTCAATGAATTCTTCATCAGAGAGATTTTTCACCCTTTTCTCGGACCTACACGAAATAGAAGGAGAACCGTCAGGAAAGATAGATTTTATGGCGCGATCATCGTACTCAGAGGGACTATCAAACGAAAATAGGGAATCAAGGGGAAAATCATCAATCTCGGAAAAAAAAATCATCAACACACCTTTTCTCAGTCATTGAGGGAGAAGAAGCCATGGACGTGAATAGTGCAAAACTCAGAAGCTTGGGACGATGGAAACGCAACCACAGCTGCTATAGCACTCGGTGATGAGGATGTGAAGGAAGAGAATTAAAAAGATAAGGGTTCACAGAAGCAGAAAGTGATGAAGAAAAATCTTAGAGAAAATAGTTGCAGCGGATGGAGATTGAGAAAATGGTGAAGTAGAAGAAAGAGAATAGGGAAATGGAGCATTTAAGGGAAGAAAGAAGTGTGACCGGCACCGACAGTTGCAAGTCATAAAGGGGAGTTAATGGGGGACTGCATGGCGGAAATCGCGGCATGGACGGGGACGTGGGAAGATGGAACGATTTTCTTCCACTCGTGTCTACCACACGAGCGAATGAAGGGGCATAAATATGTGTAGATTATCCACAGGGCTAGGTGGCAGCATCTTAAGCTATGATGTACCCAAGGATGAAGAAGCGAGAAGCATGGGATAGAGGCTGGCTGGCGCGAGGATTAAGGAACCACGTGGGTTGGACATGACCACTCTACAGTTGTCGGACATGACTTGACTCCAGACCTCTGACAAAGCTGATAGGCGAGACGTATTTGGTCAAACAAGGAGCGTTAGTCAAAGGGATAAGAAGATACGTGCCATATCGGCCAACTGAAAGGGAGACAGGATTGGAAAGGCGACATCGCACCAAGAGAACACATAAAAGGATCGGCTCGGATAAGAGACTGCTAAGGAACCAAATTACATCGGCCATATTTACAAAAGGAGAGACGATACGAGCGGGCCCGACACATGACTTCAAGATAGACATATTGTGACCAACACCATAGTTTGGTTGAATGTAGTCTCCCCTATAAATAGAAGAACTTGTATCCAAGAGAGGTAGGTTGTAATTTGGAGAGAGAGAGACTTGAAATCACACTAGAGAGAAAGAGAGTTGGGAACTAGTTCATCTTGTAAGGAAGAGAGTTCAACTTGGAGAGTGACACCATTGTAACACCTAGAAGTAATAAGATTCATCCTTTCACCCCCGTAGACTTAGGTAATCATACCGAATCACGTATATCCTTGTGTCTATTGTTAAGTTCTTACTTTCACTTGCATGAGTAGAAGATTTCTATCCTTTGGATGTAGTTTGTAGTAAAATATATCTACAACTTGTAAACTTTTTCTAGCATGTGGGAGGATATCGAATATGGACTTTATAGGGTGCTATAAATGGATAGTAAATTAAAGCATACAACCATCCATAATAAGTAAACATTATAGCAGAAGCAAGAATCAAAGAGGAGTAAAGAAAACAGAGCAGAACAACTCCACCTGCGAATGTTGGTTTTTGAATTGAAACCCTGACTTGTAGCATACACTATTTCCCACCAGCTTGGTACGTTCTTTATTCCAAAGGTAATTTGCAAGCTGTCCTAGGGAGTCCCAACTCCTACTGCTCCAGACTAGCTTCCCTCAAATGTGGGAAGTCCTTCCATCTTTACTTTTTTTTTTCTTAGAAGGATTGTCTTTCCCTTTTAATCCTACGTGCATGTGAAGTAATTGGCGAAAAGACTCCACTGTCCCAAAGTTGAAAGTACCCTTGTAACTCAGCTAACTAGTTTTACGACCGGGTGAAAGTACTGTGCATCATTTCTAACTTATTTGCCGACAAAAAAAAAACTTGAAACATACAAATATTGAAAATATGGCAAAAGTTTGTTTGTTTTTTCGTGACTACGAGGATAAATCTGTCGGTTAAGTTTGCTTGTGAAAGAGTTGATTGGCTACCTGAGGGGTTTGTCACCGACCTGAGAATTCGTACGAGGGTCGGTAGCTTCTTCTTTCTTTTGTTTTTTTGACTTGGCGCCACTTTCAAGTGTTTGGCTTTGGTATATGCTTTTTAGGCATTATGCTTAGTATACCTCACCTTAAAAAGAGCTATAATCTTGTTTCATACTGAATTGTAAAAGAGAAAGATACAGTGCAAGGGTGACGAGGTAGAAAACTTATTACTATTTTTTTTTTTTTTTTGTCGCAGTATTTCGCTTTCGCTAGCTAGACCTCCTAAGTCATGAGATCAACGACATCCGTTGACAAAACTTGCCATGACCGCAGGACACTGCCAAAAGATGTCGTCTGTTGATATAAATAAAAGGCCGATGACTCTGATGCAGAAAATGATTCCTTTGCCAAAACAGTCGTTAACCTATTTGTTTTTAAGCGTCGACAAGAAAATATTAAGAAGAGTTTAGTCAGATATTAAAAACCCGACTAAATTGGGGTTTTTGGTGATTAATTGGGGCCTATAGATTTTTTCATCCACCCAATAGAGAATGATAAGGGGTGTCTAAAGTGTATTAAAATACTAGAGTACCCTTATACATTCTTAATAATTCCTAAAACAAATTCTAAATTCTAAATCATTTCTATTAACAATCTTCGATCAAAAATTAAAACCCAATTCATCAACAAAAAAAAAAAACCAAAAAAAAAAAACTAAAAACTAAAACCTAATCATAAACAACAATTCAATTCTCTATTTTTTGGTTTTTGAAAAAAAAAATCGGTGTGATTAAGTTAACTCCCTTTAATTCGTTCCTTTAGAGAAACTCAACAACGATTTAACCATGAATATCTGAAATTTCTTCATCTAATTTTCTGAAAAATCAACCCAAAATCGGTTTATGTGTGCACTGGAATAAACCGATTGTAGTTGATGTTACCAGGAATCGGTTTTTGGTGTACACATACATAAACCGATTCTGGGTTGATGTGATGAACATCAACCACAATCGGTTTATGCTAATGCACACATAAACCGATTCTGAGTCCAAGTTTTGATTTGTAGAAATCAAGAATCAGTCTTTATGTGCCTCACATATAAACCGATTATGTGAAATGTCAAGTCTTCTGTATGTTTTTTTTGCTAGAATCGGATTATATGAAAGACCACATAAACCGATTCTGGTTAACCCATTTTTTTTCTTCTAGTTAATACTCGATCATAAAATGAGTATGAAATCATACTCGATTTCAGTTCGAGTACAAGTGAAAATAGTGTTATACCCGAATTGAAAATGCGTATGATTTTGCACTCAACTTGAAAGCGAGTATAATTTTATACTCGAATTGAAAACGAGTATGACTTCTCAAACGATTTGAAAATGAGTATGAAATCATACTCATTCTTAACTCGAGTATATGTATGGAGTAGAATAAATGTTAGTTGTATTTGATGTTTAACAACACATAATTTCCCGATCAAAAAGAAATTTTTTACCAGAATCGGTTTATGTTCATGTCCATATAAACCAATTCTGGATAATCGGTTAATTTTCATGTCTATATAAACCGATTCTGGGTAAAAGCAAATTTCAAAAAAAATCTGTATGTTTTTGAAGTTACAATCGGTTGATACTGACATGAACATAGATCAATTCTTGGTTGGTGTTCTTAAAAAAAATTCAAAATTTTAAATTTTTTCATATTTAGATGATTCATTAACACAAATTAATTTCACATCTAACACGATTTTTTTACTACTAATCAACTAAATTGACGCTAAGTAATCAATGGCAAATTAGTTATTAACTAAAATAGTTGGATAAGGGATTTCTAGAAATTACTTCTTAACGACTTTTTTTTGTTTTTTAATCATAGGCCCCAATTAATCACCATAGGCTCCAATTTAGCCAGGATTAAAAACCCTATATCATCATCTCTCTCTTCTCTCTCCTCTCTTTTCCTCTTCTCTCTAAGAAAAAAAACTCTTATTCTCCATTAATCTCTTGGTCAGATTTGGTCCTTTTTGGACCAGATCTGAGCAAGATTTCTTTTTCTTTTTAAGTTTTAATCAAATAAAGTATATTTCTTTTGTTTTTGATGTCATTTGACATATTTCTTTGCTATTTGAAGCGATTTTTCTTCGCCATTTGGGGCGAATTTCTCTTCGCTTTGAGGGCGATTTATTCAAACCTTGATCGCGGGTTCGTGACTTGCTATTCTCGATTCAAGAACATCAATAATCCAATTCGGTATTGCTTAGAATCTATATTCAATCTAAGGGATTCAGGGCATCCGGGTTCGTTTGGATCTACAAGATTTTGTGCAAATAACTCATTTCTTACAGGAGTATCTCTTATTGAAGAAGAAGAAAATATGATTAAATGGTCGGAATCGATTCCGGATTATACCATCACCCTTCCCTACTACATTTACAAAAATTGGGTATCTTTACGGTATATGGCTCTTTCTCTTCACGGTGTATTTGTAATTGATATCTTCATTTGTATTAGGGGGTTTTATTATCTTGTACCTTGATGTTTTTGTTATTCTTGTAAGCGATCATGTAATCACGTTTTGATTTGAATGAATTGAAATTTGTTGATTGACCAAAAAAAATAAAAAATAAAAAACCTATATCATTCATGGATCGACATCTGAATTGTCTTTAAAGTTACGTGTACTTAAAGAAAATATCCATTTGCTTCCATATCTATATCACCTTTGGTTTTCCACCTTCAGTATGGTTTCCTTATTTCTTATCTATTTCTTATCAGGTCATTTTCACATCCTTGTTTAACTTTGAACCCTATATGCTATGCTATGCTTTATAGAAAAAGACACGCGCAAAAGAAGAGCAATTCATAATGACAAATGCTTTGCTCTTGGCGCTCAAGGACTTCCGCAGTGTCATTGTCAGTCAGCATCTTACTAACACCTCATATGAGATATACACACACAGTTAAATTTTATACCCCAAGATCCAAGTCTTAGCATAGGGTATTATAGTCCTTTTCAAACTCTTGGTTTCCCTGCCCAAGTCGATCATTTTTTGGTTTTATAAAGCAGCTGTGATGCACTGATCGCGACATCCCACAGGGGTGGGGACTTTTGACCCGTGGTTTGGTAGGGGTAGGGTGTTTGGGGCCTCTGAAAACGGCGGGATAGACTGCGAAATATAACCCCTGGCTAGTGTATCATTTTCATTTACGAATGAAGGCAAAACATTTGAAGTCAAAGAAGCGTGTATCGCCAGTTCTAGTGTGTCAATGTGTTCTGGTTTTCTAGCGTGGTTATGATATTCAATTGAGGATGGCAGTGTAGCTTAAATTTTTAAGTTATTATTTTTCACCAGTAAAATATATACTATATATAAGTCAAACTATAACCAAAACTAAGTGAACTCCAAATGTAGCCGTTGTATATTCACCTGCTCACATGTCCTCATGATATGAGAATTAGGAGGATTCATGCAGCAAAACACGCCACATGTTAACAGCTCTTTGGTCGGTAATGTGAAATAAACCAAGTTGTTTATGTATGTAATGATGATGCGTTTCTTTAACGTGTTGCTACCTGTACCTTCTTTTGTCTACATGAAGTCGGCAAAATAACTGTTTTTCTCGCAAAAAAAAAAAAAAAAAAAGGTTTATTCCGGAAAATGCAACGGCCCCTAAAATGTTTTTCGGCTGGGATAGAAAATTTTGGTTTCCTACTGCTTAACTTTATTAATGGCATATTATCCGAAATTTTGTTATAAAATAAACTGCAAGCGTGAGAAAATTTGGGAACCTCGTGCAGCTTAAATTCACCCTGAATTAAGTTGTTGCAACACTATAGCCTACCATCAAATTACTGACTGAGTGAAATGGAGAAAAGGGTATTACCTCCAAGTTAATCTGCTTTAGCCGTGTTCCTTGTGCCTACAACTCTAAGAATCCACGCATGCCAATCGCCCGGGCTAATATTCTTTACAATCCTTCGTGAAGACTGTCGCTACCCTATCTCCAACACAACAACTAATTTGATCTCCTTTTAGATGTTAATCTTGGAAACAAAAATCTCCCTTAAACGTATAATGATCTACGGTAACGTAGCGTGGTTCTAAGCCCTTCACAAATTATTTAAAAACTTGTTGAATCTACCTCACAAGAACATCAACCCTATAATTAGTTGAATTTTTGTGGAACTTCAAAGACTAAGAAAATACCTTATATGAAGTTCTACTGCTAACTTAGAGCAATTAGTTATTACATATGCTAGTAGTAGGTGTAGTATGATGTTTTATCCTGGAGATATCCATCATGTGAGGGCTATAACATCACTCTTGAGTGTATCCGAGCGCTAATGTCTTAAGGACAGCGTGTCGAACACGTGACTCACTCTGTTTTTTCAAAATTTTGCGTTGTTCCTGTTGCGGAGATTTGGGGAACTCATTTCGTCAAATTGATCACTTCCATTATAAAGGAGCTAAGTATCAATAACTTTTACTTGTTTGATTTTTCCTTGTTTTTGATTATTGCACCCAGCGATCTTAAGACATTACGTTTGTAATAATCATGAATGTTAATTGTGGAGTGAAAAACAAAAAACTAATTTTTGGTCAGCTGTAGATTTTCGACTTTATCTCTTGACCTAAAAGGAATTTCGTTAAATTCTTTTGACATGATGGAGAAGACATCTTGATGGTTAACCACACAAAATTTCAGAATTTTTGGAGTTGTAAAAGTATTTTTTTGATACTTTACAAAACATAGAAACGTTCCTGAAAAATTCTGAATAGCAGAAATTTGTTGTTCACTAAATTAATTTTTATGGGGCAACCATGAGTTTCTTGAAATGGCGATTCAAACAAAGTTTGTATATCTAGATGTTATATTCAAAACTCATATTTTATTTTCCCATTCAGAACTAAGGTTTGTGAGATGTGGTGTTTTAGGAGATTAGAAAATTACCGTCTCCCTGGTCAGAGTATAAACAAAGATTGTGACATGAAACTGGAAAGGGACATAGCTAACAGGCGCATGTGGATGAACACAAGTATTTCAAAGCTGACAAAGGAGAGAACATCAAACACAACTCTAAGTGTAGTCCTCATAAGAAAGGTATGTTTCGTAAACCTGGATCTAGCATTACTTTAATTAAAGGTGATTGTTATGTTTGTAAAATTCCTGACCATGCGACAGTAAATTGTAGACAACATAAAAACCTTAATAGACAGAAGAAAGTTAGTGTTAATTTAGTTGAAACAAACTAGAACGAGTTCAGTGGCATGATGTCGGAAGCTATTTTAATAACCAATGTGAGATACTTGTGGGAGGACTCTGAAGCCACTAAGCATGTTTGTTGATACATATACATGTTCACCTCCTATGAGAGAATAGGGGATGTCGAGAAATATGAGTAACTGAGTAACTCATCTACGACAGAGGTTGCATAAAAGGGAAAGGTCGAGCAGAAGCTCATTTATGTAATATTCTCACATTGAATGAAGTTTTCATGTTCCAAGAATATGTTAGAATCTTGTATCTTGTTCTGTTGAAGATGGTAAAAGACTTAAGATATTAACCGAATCGGGAAAACTTGTCGTAACTAAGGGCAGTGATTTTTTAGGCAACAATTATAAGACTTATGGTCTATATAAACTTAACCGAAAAAATGATGAAATGAACATAATTGATTCTTATGTTTTCTTTTGTGTGATTGCATGTTTTGCATGGTAGACTTGGAACCGTAAACTTATAAGTCAATGCATAGGCTAACATAGGTTGCGTACCCAAATTTAGTTTGGATATTGAACACAAAAGTGAAATCTGTGTAGAATCAAAATATGTTATAAAACCTTTTAGCAAAATTGTTCAGAGTAATTATAACCCCTTAAAATTAATCAGTTAGACCTAGTTGACAATAAACATGAATCAACCCAAACTAAGGTGGTTAAAGGTGGTTTAAAACTTTCATGGATGATGGTACGAGATACTCTCTTGTATACTTGATTAGGGTTAAGGATGATGCCTTAGAAGCCTTAAGAGTATAAACTTGAATTTGAAAGCGAAGTATATGTTACCAATAAAAAGGTTAGGTTTATACGTGATGGTAATTATGAAATTCATATAGGTGAACTTTACTTGTTAAATGGAATTATTCATGAGATCGCACCTCCTTATTCACCATAGTCTAATGGTATAGTTAAACGTAAGAACATAACCATTAAGGAGATGATTTATGCCATGTTGATTAAGGGATTAACCGCAAACTTGTGGGGGATTTCATCCTCTAAATTTGTTATATCTTGAATAGAGTAACCTTTAAAAGATCAGATAAAACTCCATATGATCATGGAAAGATATACAACCTTCTTATGCATACGTCTAAGTGCGGGGGTGTTTGGATAAGGTAGTTATTCCTTCTCCTAAGAGAACTAAGATAAGATCCAAACTGTTGATTGTGTCTTCATATGGTATCCTGAATACCCGCATATAGTTTTTTGGTTGTGAGTTCTGATTTTCTGAATTGGTGGGAATAATTTTTTGGAGTCTAGGGATGTTGAGTTCTTTGAAGATGTTTATTTTGAAACTTGTCTTTTCTTAGGGATGTGTTGTTGATCCCCTAGATGTATTTTCAACTAGTCAGATTTTACCTTCAAAGGAAGATGAAGTAGAGTTGATCCTAGGATAAGTAAAAGGAATAGAACTAAGAATTCTTATATGCATAGCTTAGTCTGAGTTCCAGACTCGTAATGAAGCCATAACATCTACTGAAGCCCCGTTCTGGTAAGAAGCTTCATTTAGTGAAATGGACTCAGTCCGTCAGAATCAGAATTGAGAGCTTTCTAGTTTACCTCCAGGGAGTAAAACCATAGGATGTAAATGAGTCTTTAAAAGGAAACATAAGGTAGATGGAAATGTGAAAAATTCTAAGTCTAGGTTGGTAGCTAAAGGCTATAAATTAAAATAAGGTGTGGATTTCCATGATTCTTATTCACCTGTGACGAGAATTAATTCTGTTGAGATGCTAATTGCTATTGCTGCCATAAACAACTTAGAGATACATCAGATGAATATTAAGACAACTTTTCTAAAACTGTGAATTAGATAAAGAAATTTACATAGACCAACCTGAGGACTTTGTAGTGAAAGGTTGTGAAGACAAAGTTTGTAAGTTGAACAAATATTTGTATGGTTTTCAAATAAGCATTTAAACAGTGACATGTAAAAATTGATCATGTCATAATGAGTAGTGGATTTAAGTTAATGAATGTGACAAGTATATTTACAAGTAACTTGTTAAGGATGCATGTATGATTGTATGTTTGTATGTTGATAATATGCTTATACTTGATACAAACATAGATGTGATTTATTCCACTAAAAGTATGATCTGAATGAGAATGTTGACTTGAAAGACTTAGGCCATGTTGATGTAATCTTAGGGATGATGAATAGAAGATAATCTAAAATTTATAGTCTTAGTCATTCTCATTATGTTGAATTTGTGCTTAAGAGATACAATTAGTCTGATTATCATCCTGCTTGTACTCCGTACAATTCTTCTTGTAGACTCAAGAAAAATAAGGGTAATAGAGTATAATAAATTTAATACTCAAGATTTATAGGATGTCTGATGAATTTAATGAACTGTAAGAGTCCAGACATTTCTTATATTGTGAGTAAGATAAGTAGATATACTTTTAGTCTAGAGAAAGAGCATTGGGATGCACTTAGTAGAGTATGCGGTTCCTAAAATACTCTATTACCTTTTGTTTGATTTATGAAAGGTATCTTGCTGTCCTTGAGGGACTTTGTGATGCAAACTGGATAGTTGACTCAGAGGAGTCTAAGTCTACGAGTGGATATATATGTTTTCACTTTAGCAAGAGGTTTGTTGTTGGAAGATTTCCAAACATACATCTATTACTCAATTCATTATGGAATCTGAGAGTATTGCGTTAGATAAAGCACGAGAGGGGGGTGAGTGCCTAAGATGCTTTTTAGAAGACATTCCTCTCTGGCATAGGCCTGTGCCATCTATATATATACATTTTGTTAGCCAAGCTGTAATAGCTGAAGCTAAGAATAACTAATCTCAATTGGCCTTATTTCCATTGATTGGATAAAGTCCAAGGAGAATATCGCAAACCCTTTGACAAAAGGTTTGTCTAAAGAGATCGTTAGTAATGTATCGAAGGGGATGGGGCTGAAGCTCATAAATTAAACTTGCCATGAAGGATACTCAACCTTGCTGATTGGAGATCCCAAGATCAAGGTTTCGAATGAGATAACTAATTTGTGGTGGGTAAAGGTAAAAACTATCAGAGAATATCATTCTATGTCCTTTCCCTATGGTGTAGACGTGATAGTGTTACTGCATGTGTAAGATGACTTTTAAATAAGTCTTAATGAGTTCTAAAGTTTCAATTTAAGATTGAAGTGGGGTGTAACAGTAAACACTCTTGATGGAACTCACCTATCTGAATGAGGAAGTGGGTCGCTTCCTATGAGAATATGAGCTAATTCTCTAGAGCATTCAGAGAAACAGGATATGTCCAGGGACAAAACGGACACAACATCACGAGCTTGGAAGCAACCATGGATATATCATACGTGGTTGTTATCGCGAATTACATCAAATGCTAGCAGTTCAAGACATCGCATTCACTGTCTCTAGCAAGTAGTTCCAGTAATATCTCACTAAGCAAATGTTCAAGACCTCATGGACACCTCTGCCTAAAATAGTATTTCCTGCGTTTTTTATGTGATTTTCGTTTTGATGATTTTGGTATTACTGGAACTTAAAACCTAAGAGTCACTAACGGTTCACTAGTTCATGCTTTTTCACTTTGGTGAAAGAAACCTTTAGTCTCACCTGTGAGAAACTAAAGATGCAAGCTCCCTATACTATTATGATTTTCGCAATCCATAGTATGACCTTGGGGTGAACAAACTTTTGTGTGAGGGAGAGGACATAGAAATGACTAGTATGATCTCAACACATGGACGGTCCATATGTCTGTTCGGTCAGACAGGGTCGTAAGGATGGGTTGTTGATTTACCAATATCTATCTGTGTTTTCATGTTTTATCGAGGTTTTCATTCATGTGGGGGATTGTTGGAAAACAATTAATAGAAAATTGATTTTTAAAGATTTTAAGAAAAATAATAACTTATTATTTTCTTTTGTGAATGAAACTTTTTAGTCCCACATCGGTCAGTTCCTCTTTTAAAGTTGTATTATTCCATTATATAAACAAATTCTCTACTTTTGTAAAATATATGGGAAAAGGGTTTCTCTATATTTTAGAGAGACCCTAAGGGAAAATATTTTTATATTGTTTTATTAAGCGTTCGCGATTTTCCGTAAGGGTTTTTCCGGAGTTTTCAAGCTCAAGTTGAGCATCTACTACATATGCTAGTAATAGGTGTAGTAAGGTGTTTTATCCTTGAGATATCCGTCCTGTGAGGGCTATAGCATCACTCTTGAGTGTAGCCGGGCGCTAATGTATTAAGGATAGCGTGTCGAACACGTGACTCACTCTGTTTTTCCTAAGTTCTGCCTTGTTGCTGTTGCGGAGATTTGGGGACCTCGTTTAGTCAAATTGGTCAGTTCCATTATAAAGGAGCTAAGTATCAATAACTTTTTCTTGTTTGATTTTTTCTTGTTTTTGGTTATTGCACCAAACACTCTCTTGCTAGGTACGTTCTGTCTTGAGAAGGAAATGCATCCTGTATTATTACGGGCACGTTCGAAGCCGTATTAATGACTTATGTTTCTTACTTGTTGGAGGCCTCCGTTTATGGTTGGAGAATAACTAGTCTATCTAGCAATACTAGACAACGTTTTTCGGATTCTACAAATTCTCGTCGCATTTTTGAATTCCAGTCTGTTGTGCTAACTCTGTGAGTCATCTTCGTTTCTCTGGGCTTAGATTTGGTTTCTCTTTTTCAGGTGTCACAAATTGTTGATGATTTCGCAGGTTATTCAGTATTGGTATTTCTTGTGCGGGTTGCTTTATGAGTGGTGGTTTTGCAAGTTATCGGATATCAGTATTTCTAATACGGGGCTGACTCTTTCTAATATTCCCGATTTTAGTTGCTTCATTTTGCTGGTACCGTATACTGGTAAAGAGGATCATGTCCTTGTGAAGTCGCCAAATATAATACCCCAAAAGGGTAAGAAGTACGAACTCTGATCCCAGAAGCATGCTCTGTCTCTCTCTACCATGCTCTTCTATAGGAAAGTTGTGATCATGATCACTTACACATGCATTCCTATAACGTTCCTTTACAAAACTATTATATTATCCATACACGCATATTTTACAATGGACACTGCTATTCAATGACCATCATCCTTCTACGAGGGAGTCCATTTATATCAATTCTCTCTTTTGGTAAGAGAATAAGAATTATCCTTCTTGGACGGCGCTCCTCCAAGTTCCTTACGACCATGTTGGTATCTCCCGGCTATCATCCGGCAATCCTTTTTATCCTTTGTCCTATATTTTGATTCATACACTTGTCTCGGTTCTCCTATATCTCACCTTTTGTACTTTCTATCTGCCTCTGTCATCATCATGTATGGCCTGCCTAATCTTTAGTGGGTGATGTTGTGTATGCATAAACATTCCAAACTTGCGAGTTAAAGAAAGGATCAGTAACATACTATATGTAGATATAAGTGACACATATACTCCTTTATCTGGTTCGTTTCTTGCTTATTCTCACAGTGAGACATCTGTTCGCACGTCAATGATTGGTTTAACAGGTGACACAGTTCGTCCCTCTTTGATTAAGTCTATCCAAAATCCAAATTACACATATCTACTAGGTAAAGAAACATGTCGGCAGAGATAATGGCTAATCATCGCTGAACAGCCACAAAAAGCGAGTGTTATTATAATGCGAGCACTAGTTTGTGTAGGTCATCAATTTATCATAACAGCTGAACACTGTTAACCTTTGGATTAGCGAAACAAATTACACAATTTACGAACAACATTAACAACTGCATTTCAGTAAAGATTTTATGAAAAGGATATCATTATCCGCAACAGTTTGTACTGTACTTAGTGTATTATTTAGCAAATTACGAATCTAATTAGTTAGGTGTCCTCTAACTAAATGAAGTTTAAAGGTTCAAGCCGTTCGTTCTCCTTGCTGTGGTTGCCACTAAATGGGTGAAAACTTTGACAAGAAGTACAAATCTGCTAGTAGGACTTGTTTTTTTGGCCAAGTATGGACTAATAATGACGAAGTGCGAATTCGTGCACGCTCCTTAACGAGTGTGTATTTCACATTTTAATCTCTACCATTGGTTCAATTTAGGGAGTTATGTAACGAGGGCAATGATTCTAAACATGAAAGATAATGTGGCCATCAGTTAAATAATTAACCAATCAGAAATTAATGTGAAATATACACTCGTTAGAGGAGTGTAACAGATTTGGACTTAATAATGACGTACCCGTGCATGAGGTGTGACGTTCACTCCCTTGTTTTGTGCCACGTGAACGGGAGTTATTGTGTCCAGCTATTACAGGTGTAAACTATCTTTTCATGAGGTGTCCATCTCTCTTTCATTTTTTATTCAAATATATGCGAAATTCTAGTTTTGCCTACTTCAATTCAAAGCTGCATTTACAGTTTGAGTATACTTTTACATAAACTTGTGAGATTCATACGGATTTATACGTGCTTAATCCATACGCGAGTTATACCAAAAGAAAAGAAAGTGAATTCGAGTGTCGATAAAAAAGTATTGGGCACTAAGATACAATAAAACTTCGAAAAATGAGTAGGTTTGGACCAGAGAAAATTATTATTTATATTTAGTTGGCAGATTGGCAAAAAATTGCATTGTGAGTAGCACGATCGACATGACCAATGAAACCGGGCCGCTGCAGTAAAAGTTAGAGACATGGCATCTGTTTCCCAACATTAAGGGAGAAAAGGAGTCCCCGCCACGTTCATATGGGTTGGCATTGATCCAGTCGACATTAAAACTGGGTCAAATGACCAAAATGGTCTCTGTATCTTTGTGTGAAAATACATAATGGCCCAATAAGCATAGTTTTATACTGCTTGGTCTCGTTGGAAGGGTGAGAGTGAGCGTCGAGATTTGCAACTTGCAAGTAACCTTTCTGAAATTTGCATGGAGTATTAAAATAGTCGCTCACACTATGGTATATATATATATATAGTAGAATAACCACAAGTCAAAAATATTTGTGCAAGTCTAGTTGTGCTAGTGGTTGAGGTCGTTGAGTCTCATGAACCTAACATCCACCTTTTAGTTTAAAATCTCGTTTGTTTCATGAAACTTATTGTCTCTCGTTTTAAGCATTGAAGTCGTTTGCTTGTTAACAGTTTGATTGTTAGCTTGTGTATCCTGATGTCCCACTAGGTGCATTTTGTAGGATGAAGTAGCGTTGAAGTGCTCAGCTCGATCACTGTGGGATAAAGTCATCTTAAGTTTTTAACAATGGAAACAAGTCATCTGCCCCTGTTCCATTGGCACACGATGACAACCAGACTTCAATCACAAAAAGGAAAAAAAGAAAAAGAAAAATAGCGCGTTGAGAAAATATTTTAAGATGAACGAATCCAACCAGCAACACAGCCGACCTAAGAAATCACTCATCTGAATTTCAAAGCTCCGTAAGGCATATAATTCTTTAAGATAAAGTTTTCAAAGTATTCTTTAAAAAAAAAAACGAGAAAAAGAAGACATTATATGCCTTGCTTTGGCTTGATAAGAACCCAAAGATTTGATACCAGCTCTCTGCTTTCTGCTTTCTACACCTCATCAAAAGTGATAGAATTCCATTAAGATTATGATTTTGAGAACATTGTCACTGCCCATTACATGTAAAGCAAAGTTTGTGCTGCTTAAACAAAACCCAAAACTAACAAATGCTGCATTAACAAGTTAAGCCTGTTGTCTGTACAACTTTAGTGCTTTCTAAAGTGTATGTATGGGTCAACGTGACAGATGAAAAGGCAATGTACTTACTTGGTAGGAAAATGAGACATGGTTTCACAATTTCTATTGAAGATGCCGATCAAATCTATGGAAGAACATTTGAGCAGTTAAACCCTATTGTTATTCTAGAAAAAAGTTAGATTTACGAACTTAGACTAACCGGTGAAGTTATTCTTTAATAAAAGACTAAATTCACTGAAATATTCCAACTAATCTTCTATCATCTGGTAAAGGAAGAAGAATAATTTCGACCGTCGGTCAAATCAGCTTGACTTCGGGTTATTGTGGGGTAGGCCTAGACAACCTAGTAATGTATATGAGTTTTTTGTTCTTTTTGCCCATCTACTACGTATTTGACTTGATATTACCGAACTAGTAAGAGCTTTCATTTTGATTTTTTGGACGTGACTAGCACTTTGCAAGGTTGAAATGCCCAATTAGGAACTACTCCATAAGATCCAACTTTTGAACGGTACCCTTACGCCGACATGTGGCGAATGTCTGCTAAATCAAAGTACTAGGTTAGGTCTTGTATAATACAACAGGTTTCACGAAATTACCTTGCAATTGCGCTTTGAATGTGATGCGGTGACCCAACCTGGTAGTCTTTTCCGAATCCTATATAAACATGATACATTACCTCCTACATCAGACTGAGAGCCAAGGAAACCAAGCGTAGAAGCACCATTGCGCTTCACTAGGGAGATACTACATTCACTACAGGTTAGTCCGCAGTACCTACGTCATATGTCACGGGCAAAGCCATACTTATTTTATATTAGCATACAAAAACACCATTTTCTAGCCAAATCATTAGTGGTAACCAGATTTGTCAGCCAAATTTTGTTTGGTCGTGGCAATTATCACTTACTCCGTCACATAACATGCAGCACAGAGTCCGCAGTCCAATGCACCATTTGAGTTTTGTCTCTACTTACGAATAGATACAAATTAAATACTTTAAAAAACCTTCTCACAGTTGGACGGTTTTGAACTTCTGATTTCTAAGCTTTTGCAGAGCTGTGCGACCACCATGAAAACAGAGCCGTTTCAAAAAAGCATTAAGACACGCGTCGCACTCTGCACAGCTTAACGTGGAAACGTAGCGCTGTACCGTTTACTGAACCAAAAAGATATTTTTATTTTACCGTAGGACCACATTGTAAATATAAATTTTAGACACAGGGGTATAAAGGGTATTTAACATTTTCACTTTTCTTGTATTTTTCATTTTTTTGTAATAAACAATTCGACCTTTTTGTATTCTTTCATTCCGAAGTTAATCTCTTGATTTTCATTCATTTCTTTCCAGAATTATCTAAAATTGGTTTTGCTGTTTTCGTTTTAAATTTCCAGGAAACTTCTCTCCTGTCACAACAAACGCCATTTTCTGTAGAGAGGAAGTTCATGAGAGAGAGAGAGTGTGATAGAGGAATAATCTAGCAAATTGGATAACCGATTTTCAGTTTAAGAATTTCAGGAGGTATAGTCGCGAAACCCTAGATTTTCAATTAGTTTGTTTCCATTTCGAAACCTCTTTCATTTTTTTGCTTTTTATAGAATTTTTTACAGTTCAAAACTGTTTTTAATCGATTTTTTTGGTTTACAGATTTAATAGTTGTTGGTATCATCTCTCCAGCGTAACTGTAGAAACAAGAAAATCATGAGTAATCCTCCCGGCTCGCCTTACAGAAGGCAATTTGATGAAGAGAATGGTAATAATCACGAGAAAAACTGTGAAGCTGTTCACGATGATGAAGGTTCTTGTGGTCCGTTTGATATTCATACTACTAAAAATGCTTCTATCGATCGGCTCAGAAGATGGAGAGTATGTTTTTTCTACATTTTTGTTTGAGTTTCTTTCTTCTTTTTTTACTTTTGTGATTTTTCTATATT
Source organism: Papaver bracteatum (assembly GCA_023529315.1). Lineage (NCBI taxonomy): Eukaryota > Viridiplantae > Streptophyta > Magnoliopsida > Ranunculales > Papaveraceae > Papaver > Papaver bracteatum. The sequence goes on along the minus strand of JAJJWX010004939.1, from coordinate 68,439 downwards.
TTTGTTCTTTGATTTTTGTACTAGGTTAGGTTTATGGAGGTATGATAACGAGGTTAAGCGGATTTTATTGTGTTTTTAGGGTTTTTCTTAACAGATTATTGACAATGTGGCTTACTTTTTTGTTGTTGAATACGAGTTATGAAAATTGTGGTTGGCTGATTATAAAAGAATATGGAGAACCATCGTTTTAGGTGTTTGGTTTGTCATCTACTTATCTGTTGGGTGTCTAAGGAACTTCTAGGTGTTAGGTTTGTGCAGAGATGATGGAATGGACATTGTACTGTTACATTGCTAGTTGTGTTGTATGCAAGGAAGGTATATGACAGAGTCTAGGGTTCTTCGAAGATAGTTATACTTCTCTATGGAAAGAGGACATGTTATTTTCGTTTCCTTTGATGTCTATTGTTTATCAGAATATTGAGTTTAAGACTGCAGAGATTTAAAACTATTATGGATATTCTGATAGTTGCTGACACGCTAGTACTTTCTGAAGTTAATGTTGGGTGCTCAGAAACTTATTGTAGTTGTCCAGTAAGAATTACTAAAGCTGCAGTCACTAATTGAATATATGATGCTATGACATGTATCCCTGTGCCAACATTCTTGTGTTGACTTGTTTTACTTCAAATCATGCTTTAAACTTTTCCTCATACACTTCATGTCATGTGTAAAAAATTGGAATGTGTTTCTCATGCAAGTGTTTATGTATCTGGATTTGTATCTTGTAGAAAGCTGCACTTGTCTTAAATGCTTACCGTCGGTTCCGATACACATTGGACTTGAAAAAGGATGAAGAAAAAGAAAAAGTCATAAGAAAGATCAGAGCACATGCCCAAGTCATACGGGTATGGCATTCTATTCTTTCATGATGTTCTCTTCTGCTGTTCGCTTATCATTTCTTCAGAATTGTTTTAATCCTCCATTTTTGCTCTTTTAGGCTGCAATTCTTTTCAAAGAGGCCGCGCTTAAAGTCAATGGTACTCTTTTTTTATTTTGTTTGATTCTCAATTACCCCATATTTGATGATTAAAGTTTTGCAGCATCTGTGTAAATATACCTACAAAAGGCTGCTTAAGTAATGCTGGTCTCACATAGTTTATTTGCTTAATTTCAACTACCTTCTACTAGCGCCAAAGCCCGTTGAACCTGCAATTCCCCACGGCGATTTTGGTATTGGATCAGATCAGCTTACTGATATGACTAGCAATCATAACTTTGGTGCCTTGGAAGAACATGGTGGTGTAAGTCTGTCAACGTCTTATTTGTTCTCTCTTGCTATAATTTTTTTTTTCTTATTTAGATTATCTGCTTACTTATAATCATGCTCTTATATCAGGTTAATGGGCTGTCAAAAATGTTAAAAACAGATGCAGATAAGGGTATCACTGGAGATGAAGATGATATTCTCCATCGGAAGAACATATTTGGGTCAAACACTTACCCTCGAAAAAAACCTCGCACCTTTTTGGTAATGTTGTTTTTCTGTATATTCTCCAATATAGGGCTATTATCCCCCTATTCTTTGTTTTTTGAGAATTGCTATTAAGCATGGTTCTTTTGGTTCATTTTGGCCCCGCAGATGTTCCTTTGGGAAGCTTGGCAAGACCTAACCCTTATCATCTTGATCATAGCTGCAGCAGCATCTTTGGGTTTGGGGATAAAGTCAGAGGTGAGTTTAAATCTAGTATAGATCATAGCATAAGGAGTTTGTTATATTTCAGAATTTCGGTCTAGTCGTGTTTGCCTCAATCAGATTGTTTATGTAAACTGATCGCTCCATCTAACTAGGATTTTTTAAACTCAGCTGGCTTGAGTCATAAATTGTTACGCCTTTCTTTCTTCTACCTGTTCTTATTTGGTCAATTAGACGCTTTAGAATAAGTACAAATATGTTAGGTTGCTGACCTTTGATATTTACACGTTTTCATTTGTTCGGCATTCATGCTGGTTAAAAGTTCATCAAACTATCCTTGCCAGATTCCTGAGCAAACTGTCATGCTTCTTTGGATATTTGCAGTCTTCTGTCCTTGATGCAGAAAAATGAAATTTGGCGTGTTCATAATGTCAAGTCATGTTGCTCGTTGTTAACTAACAACATTTTATAGTTGTTCAAATATGCTCTCCACAGTTCTGTTATGCATAGATCATCTTCACTTCGATTTAAATGCATGTGAATGATATTTTTGCAATTTTGGTTTCCTAATCATGTTAAGGAACATCTTGTTTTTACCTATTTAAACATTGTTTACAAACACCATGTTCCCCAGTTTTCTATCCTTGATAAAAACTATGGATCACAAACATTTCTAAGGAACAGCTTAGACTAGTAGAAAAAGAAGGTTTGGCTTGTTCATAATGTCGAGCCATGTTGCTTGTATATGTCAATGTAAATGTGTGGGAATGAATTCTTTTTTAAAATGGTAATGATATTCTTGCAATTTCTGGTTCTCAACTTTTAAAGAACCTCATGTTCTTACCTATTTAATTTTACATTTCTAGGGTCCCAAAGAAGGGTGGTATGATGGGGGAAGCATTGCGTTTGCAGTTATGCTAGTTATAGTTGTTACAGGTACTGAGATTTATTTTCTGCAACCAATAAGTTAACACTATAATCTTGGGTTTTATGTCTACTTTCTGAATTCCTAGAGCATTGGTTTCAGTTATGTTCTCGCTGATTTTCAATTGTAATGATACTACTATTTTCTATTTGTTCTTTAGCTGTCAGTGATTACCGACAATCCCTTCAGTTTCAAAGCTTAAATGATGAAAAACGGAATATACATATGGAGGTTAGTTTTCTACTACATAACGTGTTTGACATTCTTGGTTTTTCTTATGTGTACAATAACTTGGATTTACATACTCATATCAGGTCGTTAGAGGTGGTAAAAGAATCGAGGTTTCGATATTTGACCTCGTTGTTGGTGATGTTGTACCTCTAAAGATTGGTGATCAGGTGATTCAACGTTAGTTAATGTGGCTGTGTTGTGCATATATTGTTGCTGTGCTGATTCACTTTCCTGCTTTAACTTGGTTTTTCAGGTCCCTGCGGATGGTGTTCTAATTTCTGGTCACTCTCTTGCTGTTGATGAATCTAGCATGACTGGGGAGAGCAAGATTGTAAGCTGCTTCCTTTTCTTTAAAGAATTATATTTGTTATAGACTCGGGCGTGTTATAACAACCTTGATGTTATGTACAGGTTCAAAAAGATCGTAAGCGTCCGTTTTTGATGTCTGGTTGCAAAATTGCTGATGGTTATGGCACTATGCTGGTAAGACATTTGCATTTGCTATGTCAAATGGAATTAGTTATTGTATTTATGAGTAATTGATTCCTGTTTTTCGGCTCATAATAGATTGGTAATTTAGTTGCATTTTCTTTTTCATCACCATATGTTAAGAGTTATCTTATGTATTGCTGAGAATAGGAAATCAATTTTTAGCTGGTGAATTGAAGTAGGCACGTTATAATCCTTAGCTACTGGCTGCAAATTGATTCGCTAGATTGAATGTATGATTTTCAGGTAACTGGTGTTGGGATAAACACTGAATGGGGATTGCTGATGGCCAGTATATCAGAGGACAATGGTGAAGAAACTCCGTTGCAGGTTTGTTTTCTAAGGGATGTTTCGTTCTTGTCTACAAGGAAATGTAAAGTATGAACAGCATTATGTTACGTGATTAAATATCTTTGGATGACCTATTACAGGTACGCCTGAACGGTGTTGCTACTTTTGTTGGTATAGTTGGGCTCGTGGTCGCTCTTTTTGTGTTACTTGTTCTTTTGGTCAGGTAATTCAGAGCTCTTATCAGTTGAATTCTGTTCTCTATATTGTTCTGTCAGGTGTCTCACTTGTATTTATGAACTCTTGTAGATATTTCACTGGCCATTCTAGATTAAATCCATACATCAAAGGGAAAACAAGTGTCAGTCAAGCAGTGGATGGAGTTATTAAAATCATCACTGTGGCGGTGTGTGCACCTTTTTTCTTCTGTGTTTTAGTTTGTGAAGTTTCTTAATCGGATAACTAAAATCTCCAACTGTTTTTAGGTCACCATTGTGGTTGTTGCAGTCCCTGAAGGGCTTCCTCTTGCCGTTACCTTGACGTAAGTCTTTGGTGAACTTATCTGTGATCTCGTTGACATGGCCTATATCTTATAAAGTAAAGATAGTGTCTTGCTACTGCTACATGAGATGTTGTTACTGTTTTTTCTAGAAAGAATGAAACCCTTGTTTCCGTTTCTAGTTGTTATTAAATAGTATTGGCCACTGATTTGGCTAATTCTGACCTTGCTTTCTGACTCTGATACAGCCTTGCTTATTCAATGCGGAAGATGATGGTTGACAAGGCTCTGGTATATTTATTATACAAATTGGTTTTTAATAGCTATCATAATTTGGGCCAACTTATCTCAAGCAGTTCAACTAACCATTGAGGTACAGGTTCGTAGGCTTTCTGCCTGTGAAACTATGGGCTCTGCAACAACTATTTGCAGTGATAAGACTGGCACATTGACCCTGAATAAGGTTATCTATTCGACTAATGATTGATTGAAATTCTTTGCGTGAGGTTTTATTTGCTTGCTTTCGGTTAGCAGTTGGGTCGTAACTGAATATTCCTGCATGTACAGATGACTGTGACCGACGCTTATGTTGGAGGAAAGAAGACTGATTCTCCTGACAACAGCTCTCTGTTATCTGCCACTGCCCATTCTCTGATTAAAGAAGGTGTTGCACTGAACAGCACAGGAAGTGTGTTTACCTCTGAGGTAACTCCACTTAGTTTAATAAAATGAAAGGTAGTCGGTTTTTATTAGCTAGTCAAAATTCTTAAAATTGTTTTTATTGTTGTTTGAAACTTGCTGGTAAATTTTTATATGTTTACATGGTGTTCATACTTTGCATAGAATACTATTAATTGTAAATAAAAATCTGACAAAAGCAGTTAGTTGCATATGTATCCTCACTTTGTTAGTAATCTAATGTAGTTAGTTTAATTTGTATTCTCTCTTAGTAACTAATCTAGCTGAAACTTTCGAGTACTTAATGAATAACAGTGAAGATTTCTTATGAACATTTGTCTTGTTGCTTTTTGTCAGGGTGGTGAAGTTGAGATTTCTGGGTCTCCTACAGAGAAGGCAATTCTTTCATGGGGTGTCAAGGTACTTCCCTACTACCTTTTCCGCAGTGGGTACATTCTGATGCTTATCCTCTTGTGAAGTCATCTATCCTTCTTTTTCTGTCAGCTTGGGATGAAGTTTGAAGAACTAAAGTCGCAATGCAAACTTCTTCATGTTTTTCCTTTTAACTCGGAGAAGAAACGAGGAGGTGTTGCTCTACAACTGGTAATTCTATCTGGTTACATATCATTCTCATCTAGGAGTTAAGATCTAATCGTGTTTAGATATGAATGATTGGTCTCTTTGGCAGTGTTCTTAAGTATTTGTCGCAGTTGTCCTTACCTTTAACATTTAAAATCACCGTGGTACTTGTAGGTATTTTCGGAACTTTTAAGTTTACTTTTGATAAGGGAAATTAATCTTTCACATCTCTTTGATGTGTCTGTCCTTCTAAACTTTGTAACACGGTTGATACAAATGCTCCTTCATATTCTTTATTGTAGTATTCATGTTTTTTCTATTGTCCCATTGACAAGTATCAAACTTTTCGAGTTTTACTGATACTGAAGGATTGCAGTACCTGAATATTTCAGCAGGCCAATGTGTTGCCGTTGATAATTTCATCATGGATATTTTGATTTAGAAAAGACTGCCAAATATTAGTGCGCTTGCCGTTTTTCAATTTCATATTTCAATCAGTTTAATGAAGAATTGAAAATGAGTCTAAATTGTTAAATTTCACATTTACTGGCATGCGACATGGAGACAGCGACAACATTGCACTACCTTAACTTAGTACACATATTCAACAACACTGTTTAAAGTTGAATATTCTGAACTTGTAGGTCGTTAATTGTTAACTTTGGTGTGACCAAGTTCTATTATCACATAGTTTCCTAGACATTTCAGGTTCTTTCTCTTGGGAATGTGTCATTGACTTTCAAAGATGTTTCTCTATTTGCATCATATAATAGTTTTCTCTGTATTGGCTGACAGTTTTTTGCTAAATGTAAAATTTTCAACTTAATGAAACGATGTGCATGATCTTATATTTGCAGCCCGACTCTCAAGTTCATATTCATTGGAAAGGTGCTGCTGAGATAGTCCTAAACTCATGCACAGAATACCTTGATGCGGATGGCTCCTGCAAAAAAATGGATGAGAGCATGGTAAGTTCCGCTTGCCATTTTATTGCTAAATACTCTGTTTCTATTGACATTTTGTTTCTGTTTGGGATCTCCTAATGAAGGTTTTCCAGAATCTTGTGGAAAAAGATACCCAAAAATATGAAATGCTGATAATTAGATTGTTGACTTTTGACGAATATAGAGAAAGAAACGCAGTTGATTCGAGTTAATTTTTTTGTAAAGAAATCTACTAACTGCTGTGTTTCCTCTCTTATAGGCGAAGTATTTCAAGGACGCTATTTCAGAAATGGCTGTAAATAGTTTGCGTTGTGTTGCTCTTGCCTACAGAACATGTGAGATAGAGAAGGTTCCAAAAGATGAAGATAGTCTGGCAGTGTGGGTCATCCCCGATGATGAACTAGTTTTGTTGGCCATCATCGGGTTAAAGGTACTTACCATCTATGAAGGATATCACTAGTTTCTGTTTTTCCTTTAAACTTGCTGAAATACTGTGAAATATTACTTGGGTTCTTTTGGAAATAATCAGCAGAATGGGGAGTATTACTCGAAAAACCTTAAACCTTGGTATATTTTGTGCTGGCATTTCCGAGGTCGTGTCTCGGTCTTATTGTTATTGCCTTATTGGTACTACTACTGTATACTAATTATAGTTGTGAGCAGGCAGCTGATAGTTCTGGTAGATTTTTCATTTGACCTCTTAAAAAGACTACCCTCTTAAACTTCTTCCTAGTTTTTAAAATGATGAATCACTTACTCTCTCTCCTATTCCTTCTTTCCACTCAAATGTTTCTTCTCCCAAGTAATATTGTAACTTCTTGATAATCTGTTCCTTGGCGATTCCTTGTTCTCTTATTTTCTTTTGGGATTCCTTTTTCTAATAAGCGTGTTTTTTTTCTTCCTAGGATCCTTGTCGACCAGGAGTTAGAGAAGCTGTCGAACTGTGCACCAAGGCTGGTGTTAAGGTGATATCTCATTTTACTTATCGACGTGCATATGCCTGTCACCTTGTCACTTCTGATGTTTTGGCAGTTGCGGAACATTTTTTTTTGTCCTTTTTAGGATTGTTACACGTTTGTATCTGTCCTTCAGATTGTCTAACATGAAATGTAAATACTTATTATTTATGGCAATAGGTACGCATGGTAACTGGAGACAACCTTCAAACTGCAAAAGCAATAGCTCTGGAGTGTGGAATTCTTGCTTCTGATGCGGATGCTTCGGAGCCGACTCTCATCGAAGGGAAGAGATTTCGTGAGTTATCTGAATCTGAAAGAGAAGAAGTTGCTGGAAAAATTTCGGTATGATCTAAACTGCTAAAATATCTTAACACGCATAATATGATGTATTTTTATTACCAGAGACTAATCTGTAGTGACGTTTGGCATACAGGTAATGGGAAGGTCTTCTCCGAATGACAAGCTATTGCTTGTTAAAGCACTGAAGAAAAGAGGTCATGTTGTTGCCGTGACTGGTGATGGTACCAATGATGCTCCTGCACTGAAAGAGGTACGAAGTTTGTTGCCATTTCCATTAGACCCGCTTGATTCTTGACATTACCTTGTAGGCCTTCTCCATGCGCATGTAGATGGTGCTGGGACAATATGTAACTGTTCTCTTAGAAGATATATCTACCATGAAAATAAATTATGTTTATTTTTTAGAGAATCTTATCACAAATAAAAATCAATTAAAGATTACATATGAAGCATTATGGGTGAAGGAATCCATGTAAATAAATGGACCTCAGTGACTTCTTGTAATTTGCAATAGTAGGTCTCTGATGGACTTCTATATAGATTCTGCATTTAACTACAGCCACTATTTTTCTAGGTGGAATCTTTGATGGTATGTGTTATAAATCTGTCATGTTTTGCTTCCAGGCTGATATAGGTCTTGCCATGGGGATTCAAGGAACTGAAGTGGCTAAGGAAAGTTCAGACATCATTATATTGGATGACAATTTTGCTTCTGTCGTAAAGGTTCGTTGTGAAAGTTGTTTGTCCACAACGAAGTGTCTGATATTGTGGAATTTATTAGCGATCAGTATATGATATTAACCACGCTGCTTAATAGTTTTAGTTTAGATAGCAAATGTATAAATCAGTTATTTCTCTATAATCACATTTTTAAGCTACGAAGGTCTCTTGAAATGGATGATCTTTGTTTGACTATCCTAGCTAGTCAGCCTCTGTTCGCCTTGCACCTCGCATTTGCGATTTTTTCCTCCTAAAATAACTTGTGTTTGAGTTAGGTCACATGGTTTATAAGACTGCTTCCTTTTCACTGTTTGATTCTAATTACCCTTTTTTCCCTTAATCTATGTAGGTTGTGCGCTGGGGAAGGTCTGTGTATGCAAATATTCAGAAGTTCATTCAGTTCCAGCTCACAGTTAATGTTGCTGCGCTTATCATTAATGTTGTCGCTGCAGTTTCCTCTGGGGAAGTTCCTTTGAATGCCGTCCAGGTTAGTTAAATGCTTCTTTAAAGTGAAAGTTGACAGCTTGTTTTTATCTTATTCTAAAATTGCGACCCCCCTTTGACAGCTTCTCTGGGTCAATCTGATCATGGACACCCTTGGAGCACTTGCATTGGCGACTGAACCACCAACTGATCATCTGATGGACAGAACTCCGGTTGGTCGAAAGTTAGTATTCCCACACATGACTCAGAATATTTTGCTTATTGAGATGATTGCTCAGTGTTCCTGACCCCAGCATGTGAAGTGTGTGATATTCTTCTGCCACTTGTAATCCGAGTGATAAACCCCAGAAAATTCTATTGTTGTGGTGTTATATGCTCATAATGTCACTGAAAGATGTTATAAAATTGCTCAACCCCAGTCCAACTATTGCTTACTTAGTGATTTGTGATCGTTTAAGGCTGAACTTGTGACCCTCTAAATCTATTGATTCCCAGATTTTCCTTTGATTGATTTTTGGGAAGTTTTCCTCAAATGGTCCGACAAAATTGAGTTTTTGGAATGTTTACACTTAGTGCCTGGTTTTTTTATCCTTCATTCAATTCAGTTATGATATATATTTACAGTGAACGCAAACATGATATAATAGATTATAATATGTGATATCTGGGTTATTTCTTCAGGGAACCGCTCATTACAAATATCATGTGGAGGAACTTACTCGTACAGGTGCGTTCCATGGCTGAGGACTCTCATGTGAACTTACAAATATCATGATATAATCTCCTGTTTGCGATAATATGTCTTCAACTAGCTTTTGCTGGGTAATTGCAGGCTATGTATCAAGTGACTGTGCTTCTCGTCCTTTACTATAAGGGTGAGAGTATTCTGCATCTGAAGAAGAATGATGAGCATGATCTCAAGGTGAAAAACACTTTGATCTTCAATGCGTTTGTCCTGGCCCAGGTAAATTCACCAATAGTCTCATTAATTACACAAAAACATATTATTTGCGATCTATTTGAAAAGCTAATAATAAAATTTGATTTGTAGTTATTCAATGAGTTCAATGCACGAAAGCCTGATGAGTTTAATGTTTTCGGAGGAATCACCAAAAATCGCCTCTTTATGGGCATCATCGCAATAACTCTCGTACTTCAGGTGAGTTTTGTTTATTAGATTATTATGAGATCTCAGTTTTATGTTCCTCTTAAATTTTTTTTCATAATATTGTTCTCTGTTCTCCTCTCTAGATCCTTATTATATTCTTCCTGGGAAAATTCACCGACACCGTACGTCTAACTTGGCAATTATGGCTGATTTCTGTTGTTATTGGTGTTCTCAGGTCAGTTTGAAACTTGTCTAGGCTTGCTTATTTCCACTTTCTTATTTTCCCTTCTATTTTATGTTTCCTGATTTATCTTTATGACCAATCAAAACTCGTCCTTGTCTTGCTTTTTTCGTACAGTTGGCCTTTAGCAATCGTTGGGAAGTTCATACCAGTCCCCGAAACTCCCCTAAGCCAATACTTCACAAGACTATTCAGCAAATGTTTATGTTGCAAATCCTGAATGTAAGTTGCCTTCAATTGTTAACATTTTAATCCAGGGAGTTGAACCATTTACATAATCTAGTGCCGTAATAAGCAAAACTGGAACTGACCTGTTCACATAAACAAACTTACCAATCTGCAACCACTATTGATCTGTAAAGCTGTATCCAGTATGGTAGTTACTAATGCCGGTTATATGTACAGTGGTTCTAGTTCTAAAACTGATATATGTGGAACTCAAGTTTGTGTTTGGGATATTCTAACTTTACGTTTTCATGTTCTTTTTTCAGGGGGGTCGGGGTTCTCTAAGCGTGCTTTATTAGTGATAGATGTATAGGATTATGTTCACGGGATTTGATCTGTAGTCTTAGTCTTTTGACCACCCACCACGTACTGCGACTTTGAACATCGGCGGCGGCACTATCTAACACTGACTGAGTATTGTTTATAACAGAAAACAACTGGTATCTTCCTGGATAGGTTCTTTGGTGTTTATATTACATTATATCACATACTAAATATCTTCTTTTGGGTTGCGTGGTTACAAGAGAATGTCAAGTTTTTCCTGAATTTGTTGTCATTATTTGTTTTGCAAGTGCTGAAAATATAAGTGTTTATAAAACGTATTCCTATAAATTTAGATGTGATTATGACATGTTTTGGTTTGCTTGCTTTTTTCGCCATGATAGTATTTGGTATGACATGTTTTGGCTTGCTTGCTTTCTTTGCTTCGCTGTGTTCGTGAAAAAGTTTCGTGAGTTCGCTGGTACTTCTGTAGGGAGTTCAGCTCTCTAATAGTTGTTTTGGTGTCTCGAATAGCAGCCGAAACGACATTTTACAATGACTTGTAATGCCGTTGGACTAATAGGCTCTATTCTATAAGAAAATAAAATAAAATTGTTGCAACTTGCAAGGGGGTGAACCCGTGGAGTGTTGATATGGACTAGACAAAGGGTGTACCAAATCAGCCATGACTTGTGATTCAGTAGTTAGCAAATGGATGACGATTTGGTAGCCTTTCTATGAATTGGTGATTTCCTTGTAGCAACCTGGACTGCAGCATGAGTGGACGACGATTTGGTAGCTTTTCTATGAATTGGATAAACTCGGCCCTTACCTAATAAGTTTAGTATTTGCCCATTTCTATGAATTGGTGATCTCCTTGTAGCAACCTGGACTGCAGCATGAGTGGACGACGATTTGGTAGCTTTTCTATGAATTGGATAAACTCAGCCCTTACCTAATAAGTTTAGCATTTGCCCATTTGGATTGGTGTCATGAATGCTTCACAAATTGTATTTTTCACCAGGTTTAGTTTTCCAATTTTAAAACCATGGGATCCTGAGAATTAATTATAGTTTTCCAATTTTAAACCTAGCATTTTTAGGGGTGATCCCAACACTGGGGGCGATTTTTTTATTTCCAACCCAGAACCAACGTTAAGGGATGTCCAAAAACGTGGAGATTACGTTAATGCCCTTATACAATTGGAAGATATTTTGTGCCCGATTGTTAATACTTAATCGTAAGGTTAGTAACGCCATTTTACTACCGATTAATATAGATTTTGTGCCAAACGCGAATCTTGTTCCTATAACAATCGATAGTAAGAATAACCTCACTGTACTACCGATTATAGTATCTTCCAAAGAAGAAATTTGGGGCAACTTTATAATCGGTAGTCATATTAACTACCGATTATTATAGTTCTCAAATTCGGAAAATTTGAGATTTCTCCCAAAACAAAATTTGGGGCAACTGTATAATCGGTAGCTAAATACCTTATTTGTCTACCGATTATACAGTTTCCCCAACCAAAAAGAGCCGTTGGAACTCTAGACCCTATATAAGAATTGTATCATTGTACCCTTTATGGAACACAAATACCTTTAAACTCTCTCCAACATCATCTTCAACATAATGGCCCAACCATTCATTAATCCTACGGAGTTCACGGTTGAAGAAAATTTATCTTTATGTAGGCGCTATGTTCAATTCTATTCGAGACGGGGTTGGGAACGGAGGCAAGGAGGCATAATGAGTATGAGTTATTTGGGGAGAATTCATGAAAAATGATGCGCCGACACCGGTAACCCAAACAACCGTCACTCTGCTGATCTTTTCTGCCGAATTGGTTCAATAAACGGACGCGTCGAAGAATTCGTCCATTTAACTTATCTTGTGAATCAATATCGATTGAGGGGTGCAACCAATGATGAGGTTATAGAACAACCTCTCGGGGAATGGCGGAGATGGAAAAGATCAAGCTTCCGTTATGAAGCTCATTTTAGAATCCTTATGGCGATGGAAAGATTTAATCCGTTTAGGACTCGTCCAACATGTCCACGACGCTAATCACAATACATTGTAATAGAATTTGTGGAAGCTCAACGTAAAATTATGATGATGATTAGGTGATACTATAATGAATTTCAAAAAATTTATGACAATCAGAAGTTTTCTTATTTATGTAACTACCGACTATACTCCAACGACTATTTCGTTCAAAAGAAACTAGTCGTGCCTCGAAAACCACACAAAATCGATAGCTAATACATATTGATAAACCTCTGATTATACCACTCTAATGAAACTGAGTACCCTGTTGACAAAATAGGGTATAATCGGTAGGTACACAAGTATCCTTAGGTTTCGAGTATGCATAATCGGTAGCTTAGGTTAAAGAATTTCCTACCGATTGTATGTAATAATTATACACAACTTCAGTATAGTCTTGTAAAGTACGCATCAACGGCCATATTTTCAAAAAAAAAAAAAAAAGAGACTTTGGGACTCTCATCTATATAAGGAGGGTAAACTCTTCTTATTTATGCAGCAAACAACACATATATAGCATCGTGTATTCTACAAATATATTTTCCATCGTCTACTCTTGTCAATTCATTCTATATCTCAACTTACTAGCATGGCAACGTTTGACGCCGTTGAAGATTTGGTCATTGTGAAAACATGGTATCATGAAACAAGACGTGAAGATGTCATAGCGGGAAGGTTAACACCCGAAGTCTTTTGGGCGAGGGTATATAGCCAATTTGTGCGAGAGTATGGAAATCCAAAGCTAAGATCACTCCAACAAGTTCATGATCGTTTCCGACTTGTCCAAAAAGGGGTAAATGATTACATAGCGATATAAAAGAGGATGTTTAACACTAGCCACTTAAGCTTGTCAATCCAACAATTTGTAAGTATGTGCATACTACTTTTAATTAACACCGGGTGTCTAATTTTTCTTACTAAAACGAACTTGGCATTATTTTGTGTTTTTTTTATGTAGGAGGCACTCGGAAAAAGACATTACTTGGTAGAAAAGGGTGAAGAATTCACTTATGATGGAAGTTATGAATTCCTGAAATCCGTGACCACAGTATAAATATTGATTGATTGTTACAATCAGAAGTTTTTGTTTTCTATTGTCTACCGATTCTGGGAAGATTTTCGCCTTTTTTTTGTCGGAGTTTGGTAATAATCGAAATTATATGTTATATGTTGTCTACCGATTCTGGGAATATTTTTCAAATTTTTTTTTACAGAATTTGGTGACAATTGGATTTAAATGTAATATGTTATCTACCGATTCCGGGGAAAAAATTTCAGTATTTTTGTTAGACTTGCAATCGGACGGTAAATAAGTAATTTTAATAACCGATTATAATATTGATTGAGTCTGTTTACAAAAGCATGTATAATCGGTTGAAATATTTATAATATAACTACCGATTATAGCTTTATACTTCATAGATCATTCCAAAAAATACATCTTTCAAAAGTAACGATCATTCATCTTCATCATCCCAGGGAACCAATTCGAGTATGCCTGCCGGAAAGTTGATTTTCATGACGCGATCCCAATCCAACATGTTGGTCTCATATTGTTTCAACCAATCCTTACAATGATTCGTTGGGAAGTAATCCGTCGCACCACCCAACGAAGGTAATGGGAAATCTCTCTTTACTCTTAAACCGATAAAATGCATCTCATTCACAAATGCCATAACAATTCTTCTATCTTTAAACGAATCATCACAAACCGTCCTTGTAGGTGCAAACGTAAAGGAATGTCCATACTTAGGAGGAACAAAGAAATGTACCACGCAATTCAAAACGTCCGCTAAGAGATATCCATATGAAGGCATTTTCATCCAATACTTGGATCTGATAGTCTTCAATCCCTTTCGGCACTTTACACGCGCAACTAAGTTTTTGAACTCTCGCTCTTTGTCGTGTATATCTCCTTGCTTCATCATACCCATATAGAAATACTTGTCCTTTATTAGTTGTACCGCCATCTTAGTTCTTAAATATTCCCATTCGGTGACATCTTCGTTCACGACCTCTCAAAAGTTACCAATTTGTTCCGTAGCGACGTGAAACCCGCAATTACCATCCCCATACACCTCGTTGGTGGAAAAAACAAATGGAACAATGAGGGGAGGGAGTTGTTTCATATACTCTTCTATAATTGTATACCTTGATCGCGTGGGTCTTCCATGAAAATCCCTAGGACAACGAAGAGTACCATACTTCTCTCTTATAGTCACCATTTCCGTTGATTGTGTTTGTTGGGAGTCTCTCATTTGATCTATAACTACACAGCTAGTTTGGGTCTCCACTAACACGACTTCTTCCCTCACACAAGGGTTCTGAACTACCACGCACATGTTCTCTTTTGCCTTGTTCATAAGCCACTCCTTGGCCTCCTACTTACTTTCAAATATCTAAATGAGCATAAAACAAAACAAACAAATTAAGCATAACCATCTAACATACATGATTCGAAAAAGAAAAGATAATTTATGAACATACCAAATCGTTTTCATAGTGTAGGGCAGTATCATGCCTCAAATAATAATCGTCATCAACAGCTACAATATCCCACGCACCATAACAACAAGTTACGCATTAATAATCAGATTCAAGTTTAGAACATACACAATCGGTAATCAAATACTATAAAACCAAACTGATTAAACTAAATCGGAAATCTTCTACTGAGATATTCTGCCGATTAAATAAAAATACAAATGAACAATTGTTATGTGTATAAAAACTTAAATAATTGGAGGAAACGTTAATTCCTAAACATTCGATTATTAATAATCAGAAGATATGTTAATTCATAAACACACGATTATGAAAATTTAAGATTCACAAATATTTCATTTTTTTTTTGAGACATTCTTATTTGGGACGACTTTTTACAATCATAAGTTTTATTATGTATAAAACTTCCGATTAAGATAAATTAAAGCTTTCAATTTGGGGATTTTTAATGTATTCGGTAGCTTAATACATAAAATAAAACCGATTGTTGATATTCGGTAGATAATTGTACTCAGTTAGCTATCGATTAATAGTCGTTAATGGCATTCAACAGTTATCGAATTTTCACGTTCAAAATCACACATAAATACACATAACATTGCTATTAGAGTTTGTTAACAACATACCTGTATGTTTGACGCATTGTTACCTTCGATTTCGGGTGATTTTCCATATTCTTCCATGAAAGCGTCGTCTAGGGTTTCATCTCCATCAAAGTGTGGATCATTCAATAAATACCCCAAATCGTCATCTATAAACGGTAGTGAACCTTGAACTTCAACAACTTCACGTCCTTCTTCGTACCCATCCATGTTTATGGAAGTTGGAAACAATCGGAAGTTCGCAACATATACCCACTTCTTTTTTTTCTTTTTTTTTCTTCTTCTTTTCTCACTCAATCGGGAGTCATTGGGACAATGACTCCAAGACAAATTACGAACACCAATATATAGTCCCTTTCCTACCAATTGCAAGTGAATGCCTCCGATTATTCTAATTTGAAGGAAATGAAAGCTGTAAAACTTCTGATGATGTCCAAGGTTTGGTGTTGGGCAACACGAACCAAATGGTTAGGGATGGCTCTGCACCCTAAAACTTGTGGAATTTTTGCAAAGGTTCGATGTGGGGTAACCTATAATCGGTAGCCAAAATTCCTACTGATTATAGAACATTTCAAAAATTTGGAATTAAAGGGTTTTAGAAAAAACTCATTTTGGGGCAACCTATAATCGGAAGGAAATTTAAGTTGTTAAACTTCCGATTATTGCTACATCCAAAACACGATCCAATTGGTTATGGTTGGCTCTGCACCCTAAACCAAGTGGTCATGCTTGCCTCGGCACCCCCATAACCTATGGTTTGCTACGTATAATCTGTAGTTATTGAAGTTAGACTATCTACCGAATATATCATATTCCAAAATTCACAATATGAAGGATTTATGAAAAATCTGTTTTTGGGGCAACCTATAATCGTAAGGTTTTGGAACGTAATTTTATCCGATTATTGCTGCATTCAAAACACAAACCAAGTGGTTCTTGTTCGGTGGACCTTGAATCTGGGGCTACGTACAATCGGTAGTTTTACAAGTCCAATTAACTACCGATTATAAATGGGAACATTAGCCGAAATATCCATACATTAATCGGTAGATAATTATTCATTTTAAACTACCGATTGAAAGTAACCTACCGATTGTTGTTTTGGATACCGATTATGTAAGGGCATAGTTGCCATTTTGAAAAATCACGGATAAGGGGTAGCTTAGTTTTACGTTTGTGTGATCTTTTTTGTCTTTTAGTGTCGCCCCTAATTGTGTTGGGTCGCCCCTAAAAATGCCAGGATTTTAAAACCATGGGACCTGAGAACCTTCATTTAATTACAAGAGTATTTAACAAGTACATGAGGGCCTTAAAAAGTGACACTTTCGCTCCGTTTAAAAAAAAATGATACTTTCGCTACGCTTCAGAAAAAGTGATACTTTCCCCCCATTTCAGAAGTGACACGTTCGCCCCTTTTCAGAAAAAGTGATACTTTCGCTACTTCCGCCCATTTCAAAATAGTGATACTTTCGTCCCATTTCAGAAAAGTGAAATTTTCGCCCCGTTTCAGAAAAATTGATACTTTCGCCCCATTTTGGAAAAAAGTGATACTTTCCCGAAACAGAACGAAAATATCACTTTTTCCCGAAACAAAACGAAAGTATCAGTTTTTCTAACGTAGCGGAAGCGTAATAATTTGGATCAAGGATCCAAAAAAGTAGTAAAAACTAGTGTGAAATCAATAGATTCACAAAAGCTATAAGAAAACTAGAGAACAATAACTAAATAAAATATCTTTGATAAATCAAATAAGATAATAATGTTGAATGTGTAGGAATTCTACAATGCTGAGCCTTCTTATATAGGCTTCACTATTTCCTAAAAGTAATATAACTAGAAAAAAGAAATCATACTAAACTAGGAAACTTAATAAGTTCTAGAATAGTTCTAAAATAGGAAAAACGTAAATTAAGAAGTAATATTAAAAATAGAATAAGGTTT
Organism: Papaver bracteatum; assembly: GCA_023529315.1. Lineage (NCBI taxonomy): Eukaryota > Viridiplantae > Streptophyta > Magnoliopsida > Ranunculales > Papaveraceae > Papaver > Papaver bracteatum. The sequence continues at coordinate 50,815 of JAJJWX010004939.1, read as the reverse complement.
GACTCTCATGTTCAAATAGGGGTGACTTGGTCTAGATGTCCTACATCAGTCCCCCCTTCTTGAAAATAAATCGACCACGAGTTCAGTGTTGGAAGAAAAACTTCATCGCCTGGAAAGTAAGGAAAGATATCATTAACGTTGAATGTAGACGAGATGTTCATACTAGCTGGGAGGTCGACAACATATGCTTTGTCGCTGATCTTTCTCAGTATGCGGATAGGGCCAATCTTCTTGTACTTTGTCTTGTTGTAAGTACCCGTAGGAAAATGATCCTTGCTTAAGTACACAATAACTAGGTCACCAACTTCATAAGACTGAAAACGACGTTGACAATCTGCATCTAGCTTGTACTTGGCATTACCAGCTTCCAAATTTTTCTTTACCTTATCATGTAGCACTTGTAGAGACTCAATCATGTAATCAGCTGCAACATTGGAACTAGGAATGGATGGTAAAGAGATAAAATCCAATGTGTGGTTAGGAACCTTGGAGTAAACAATTTTAAAAGGTGCAAAACCTGTAGACCGATTAGGAACTGAATTGTAGGCAAACTCAGCTTGAGCAAGAGATAAATCCCATTGTTGAGGCTTGTCTCCGGATAAACAACGAATAAGATTCCCTAATGATCGGTTTACTACTTCAGTTTTCCCATCTATTTGAGGGTGAGCTGTGCTACTAGTTTAGAGATGAGTCCAAAGTGTCTTCCAAAACCAACTTTAGAATTTAGTGTCTCGATCAGAAGTAATGGTCTTGGGAATTCCATGCAAACGGACTATCTCACGGGAAAAAAGATTTGCTGTGGTTACAATATCCATAGTCTTCTTGCAAGGAATAAAGTGTGACATTTTTGAAAAGCGATCAAAAACCACAAAAACTGAATCATGAGCTTTTTGGGTTCTTGGTAAACCTATAAAAAAATCCATTGATATATCTTCCCAAGGAGCATCCGTAACTGGGAGAGGAATGTATAACACAATATTTTGTGCATGACCTTTACTTCGTTGACAAACCATACAACGTCGTACAAAATCATGGACATCCTTTTTGAGAGAATTCCAAAAGTAACGAGTTTCCACAAGAGAAATAGTCTTATCTCGCCCGAAATGACCAGAAAGACCACTACTATGTAACTCCTTAATAAGGTGTTCACGAATGGAACCACCGGGAATGCATAAACGACTACCCTTAAAATGAAACCCATTATGTAGAGCAAAATAAGCCCTACCTTGTTGTGCGGAGGAACATTTCTTCCATAGTAAGGAAAAGCCTGGATCATTAGGATATAACTCTTTAAGGAAGTCAAAAGCAACCACTTCAGTACATATAGTAATAAGGAGTAAGTCACGAGCACTATGATTTGTGAAACGTCTTAGTGCATCCGCAACCTTGTTGTTCAAACTAGATTTGTGCTGAATAGAGAACGTATATTCTTGTAAAGTAGAGATCCAACTTGCATGCATTCTATTGGATGGTGATTGATTCTGTATATGTGAGGGCTTGGTGATCAGTATACAAGACAAAATCCTTGTGTATTAAGTAATGTCTTCATTTTCGTAGTGCACGAATCACCGCATAGAATTCTAACTCATAAGTAGACCACTTTTTTCGAGCTTCTGTAAGTTTTTCACTAAGAAATTCAATAAGTTTACCTTCTTGTGATAAAACAACACCAACTCCTAACATAGAATCATCAGAATGTACCTCAAAAAGCTTGTTGAAATCAGGTAGTGAAAATATAGGAGCGGGAGTAAGCCTTTCCTTGAGTAATTGAAAACTCGATTCATCTTCATTTGTCCATACAAACCTTTTATCCTTCCAACTGTTAGTAATAGGGGCTGCAATAGATCCGAAATCTCTTATAAATCGACGGTAAAAGGAAGCTAAACCATGAAAACTTCGAGTTTCGGAGGCTGTTTTAGGAGTAGGCCAATCACGAATAGCTGCGATCTTTGAATTATCTACTTGAATACCATCAGCAGAAACAATGTAACCCAAAAACAGAACCTTTGAAGTGAAAAATTGACACTTCTTCAAATTGATAAATAACTTATTCTCCTTGAGAGCATTGAAAATAACCCTTAAGTGAGAACGATGTTCCTCTTCAGATTTAGAATAGATAAGGATTTCATCGAAATAAACCACAACAAACTTACCAATGAAGGACTTTAAGACTTGATTCATAAGTCTTATGAATATACTTGCAGCATTAGACAAACCAAATGGCATAACAACCCACTCGAAGAGACCATCTTTTGTCTTAAATGCAGTCTTCTATATATTCATCCCCAAGTCGAATTTGGATATGATGATATCCACTTTTAAGATCAATCTTATAAAATATTATGGAACCAGAGAGCATATCAAGCATATCATCTAATCTTGGGATTGGGAAGAGATAGCGGATTGTGATCTTATTAACAGCTTTACTATCAATACACATACGCCAAGTTCCATCTTATTAGGCACAAGAAGGGTGGGAACAACACAAGGGATAAAACTAGGTTGTATGAAACCTTTAGAAAGCAATTCATCAACCATTCCTCGAAGTATATCATGTTCCTTAGGACTCATACGGTAGTGGGGAAGATTATGTATACTTTCACTAGGCATGAGATTTATTTGGTGTTGAATATTTCTCATAGGAGGCAAAGACTCGGGCATATCAGATGGTAAAACACATGCAAACTCATCTAATAAGGACTGCACTTGAGTAGGAATAGTTTTCAGAAAGTCTGGGGTAGAAGGTTGTACAACTAAAGCATAAATCATACCTAATTCTTGTGCATCTTCTAAGATATCGGGGGAAACCCGCATTGTAGTCTCTTCTTGTTGTATACTTGGCTTAGGTTTCGCTTAATATGGTTGCAATGTGATTCTGTTTTTATTGTATAGGAATGAATATGTATTAGCTTTACCTCTATAAGTGACATCTACATCATAGAGCCATGGGCGTCCAAGTAATATGTGGCAAGCAGTAATATCCACAACATCACAAACCATCATCTCGTTATATGCTCCAATTTTAAACGACACAAAGCATTGAGAATCTACAATCTTCTTGATATTACCATCAATCTAGCCAATGGAGTATGGTTTAGGATGTGGATGAGTAGATAATTGCCGCTTGTGTACCAATCTAGATGAAATAATATTTTAACAACTTCCACTATCAATGATTACGTCACATATCTTATCTTGCGCACGACATTGAGTGCGGAATAGACGATTATGAGTTGGATAATCAACACGAGGAATGGATAATAAATTTCGAACAACATAAGAGACATGATCTCTTTCATCTCCTTCCTCCGCATATGCTTGTATATCTGGGATATTTCCATGAAAATCTTCACTCTCTTCCTCATACATAGCAGAATCTTCTTCAGTCATCAATGTACGTCCACTTCTACATTGGTTTGATGTATGACCTGGTTTCTTACAATTATAGCACTTGTTTTCAGTTGGGTATGCATAAAGGTTTGGAGGTTTTGGTCGAATGAGTGGAGCATTACTAGGATGGGGTGGAGGTGGTGGAGTCTTAGTGGTAGGTGGGGTTTGAAAAGAAGATGATTGGGTGGTAGTGGGAGTAGGAGAAGTACGGGGCTGAAATGGAGAAGGTTGTTGCCTATTAGGAAAATTTTGAAATGAAGGTTTTCTAGGGTAAGAGAATTAGGATTTTGGTACGATTGTGGAGAAAGCATGAAAGATTCTATCTTTAAAGCATTATTAATGACAACATGAAGGAAGTGTATTGTTGAATAGCTAACCTTTCTTGTATACTCCAATCAAGTCCATTGATGAACCGCCCAATTGTTTGATCAACCGTCTCATTCAGATGGTTCCGAGATAACAGACGAGAAAATTCTGTTACATACTCTTGTACTGTGCGATTTCCTTGGTGACATTTTTGTAAACTGATGAACAAGGTTTGCATGTAGTCCGGAGGAAGAAATCTTTTCTTCAATAGTTGTTTCATGGCTGTCAAGGACTGAACTGGTCGCAATTCTTGATTGGTTCGTTCTATTTGAAGATAATCCCACCATGAGGAAGCTGGTCCATTAAATTTGAAAGCAACAAGCTCTACTTGTTGATCTTCAGGTATGCACATATAAGCAAGGAAGCGATCAACTGTACACAACCAATCTAAGAAATCTTCAATGTGTAATAGTCCATCAAACGGAGTTATATCATCTTTGGGGCGATAGTTTTGTGGATTTACCATGTTCCTTTGTTGGCGCGGTGGCGGAGGATTATAATATGGTTCATAATCCTCAACATCAATTGCTTGTTGTTGTGGCAAAGTTTTGTGCCAGTTTTTGGGAGTTGAATAAGAGTTGAAATCTTCATAAAAATCAAATTGTGGTGTTGTGTATGAAGGACGGGTAGAGTATGATGGAATGGATTGTAATGGATGATAATATGATTTATTTAGGGAGGCATAATGGCTGAAAGAAGGTTGGGAAGAGGCTGGGGGGGGGGGGGGGGGGTTGAAGAGGGGTGGAAGTATTGGGAGTGATAGAATTGGGAGGGGCGGAAATATGGGGATGGAAAATATCATCTTGGGTTTTAGAATATTCCCAAAGTACCTTCTTTCCTTCTTCTCCCATGAACTTAATAAACATATTTTTGATATCTTCGTGACGTTCATCTATTACTGTGGTTAGCTTCTTTTCAATATTGATTCCCATTGCTTGCATATCGGTTTCCAGTTTCTTCTTCAAACTAATCCCTAATTCTTCAATCTTCTTATCACCCATGTTAGTGGAGGCTCTCAATCGAGGCTCTGGTACCACTTAACGTAGCGGAAGCGTAATAATTTGGATCAAGGATCCAAAAGGTAGTGAAAACTAGTGTGAAATCAATAGATTCACAAAAGCTATAAGAAAACTAGAGAACAATAACTAAATAAAATATCTTTGATAAATCAAATAAGATAATAATGTTGAATGTGTAGGAATTCTACAATGCCGAGCCTTCTTATATAGGCTTCACTATTTCCTAAAATTAATATAACTAGAAAAAGGAAATCATACTAAACTAGGAAACTTAATAAGTTCTAGAATAGTTCTAAAATAGGGAAAACGTAAATTAAGAAGTAATACTAAAAATAGAATAAGGTTTGACTCTCATGTTCAAACAGGGGTGACTTGGTCTAGATATCCTACATTATTTTCTGAAACGGAGAATTAGTAGATCCATAAACCAAATATGGTTGTATTTGCATGATGTATTATGCATCCTGGTTTAATTGGGGGCCAAGACATTTTATTTGCACCCCAAAATTTTCATGAGCGTATTCATCCGATTATGAAAATATTTTTTTACCCTTGATTATTTTTTTCCTTCAAATAACGACCCTTCAAAAGCAATAACGACTGTTTGGAGTCGTCATATACAAAATAAAAATAATAACGACCTTTCCAAAGGGTCGTCATGGTATTGCTCTTTATATGACGACTCCAAACTGTCGTACATTTCCGCCATTAATGAATCTTCGAAGAAGATAACGACTCTTTTAAAAGAAAATAACAACTATTTAGAGTCGTCACTAGAACTGTCGAAACATTAACTGTAGTAGCAGGAAATCCTACACTACACCCCACACAAGAATTCATAATACCAACACATATTTTGAAGATTAAGAACGACACTTTTATTAATTGATTCACAGAAATGTTACAAGTAATGGGAGAAAACAAGAATACAATCACTCTCTAAACTTTCTCTCTCCTAAATGACTTGCTCAACACTCGAAAAAGATCTCTTCTTTCTTACGCTTGTTCAGCGTGGATGACAGCTAATCTGTCCTTTATTTTAGGATCCGACTTGATATATTATCGCAAGAGTTATATTGCCAATTTTCGCAAGCACTCTAATTGTCGCAGAATCATCACACATTTCTCATGTTTCTATCATCGTCATCTATTACGTCATTTTTCAAATCATCTTGCGACACTCGTAAGGTGTTGTTAACCATGCTTCACAAATATGTCTTTCTTGCGATATTTTGATCCTACATCTTGCCTCTTTTTCCTTGAATATTGCTTGAAGAGCGATCTTTAAGGAAAAATCCATTTGTAGTAGTAGTCTTTGATCTTTGTTGACTAAGGAACGAGTGAAAGAATACTGGATTTGAAAACTACGTACTTGCGAAATTATTACTTTTCAAATAAGGAATGTCAGTTCTTGAATAATATTGCCTCTGCTCTTGCGAAATTATTACTTTTCAAAATGCCGCAACAATTTATCTCTTCATATTCTTCTCCCGACAGGATTCCATGAATCATGCTTCATTGTCTACATGTGTTGAATATTCCTTCTATCACCGACACGTTCTGATTTTAACCGACCATATTCTTTTCCCTATTTAAGAGAGATTTAGTGGAAAAATAATCTTCTTATTTCACTTTATCTTCATCTTCTTCACCTTCATATTCTTCGCTCTGCAAAACTTTATTGTCTATGACTTTATTATTTTTTATCGAGTTCATCTTCCTGCTACTGTTCTTTCCTGTCTTCATGGATTCCCCAAGGTTAGTTTTCCCCTTTTCATCTCTCGATTTTGATTTTGCTGAAACTAATTATATTTTACTGGAATCATCTTATTTGTTCTTTGTGTAATTCCCATATTATTTTTTGTTTCAGCAAAAGCACTTCTGGTATCAAAATTACAGTTCAAACCCCTAATAATTCCCTGAATTCACAATCCAATACAGCTGCGAGTAAGAGAAAACCTGCGAATGACAAGGTAATAAAAAACACCAATTTTTTAATAACAATATTGTTTCCACTGTTTCTTATCTGGGTTATGATTCTCATGAGGATAGAGATGCCAATAAGCCTCCTAAAAGAACTCGCCAGTCTAAAAGTCAGCCAAAAGTTGTTGATACCGCTATTTCTTTTCCTGAATTGGAATCCTTGATTCTTCCTTCTTCGCAAGAAGAACCTCTTCCACCTGCCCGCGAGATTATCGTAACAGATTCTTCAGTTTTAACTTCTGCTGCGAATGAGATTCCTTTTTCTCAGATTGATTCTATTCTTAGACCGATTGTTAATATGCCTCAAACTTCTTCTTCCAATGATACCCCTTTGGCAAAAAATAATAATCAACTTTCTATCATATCTACTATTTCATCTGAATCTCTCCCTTTCTCCAAAAAAGCTATGAATAGGATAGATATTGCCTTCAAAGCTTTATCTGATATCTTAGATGATGTTAGAATATCTTATGCTGACCCTATTAAATTTGGGACCTGTGAGATTTTGAGTAGATATTTTGGTTCTGGTAAGTTGGCTTCGCAAGCGTCTTTGGAGAAAGAAGTTGAAGTCTTAAAGGGAGCTCTCTAAGCCAAAACTTCAGAATGTGATGCTCTCTGTCTCGAAAACCAAAAAATGCAGAATATTTCGTTGGATTGCGAACTTCTTCGCAAAAAGAATGGTGAATTAAAAGGTACAATCTACTTCTTTTTCCTTATTGATTTATTTTATGAATTATTTCGCCTGTTTTCTCTTCAATTCTTTTGAAATCTTTTGTTCGCACATTAAGCCTTAAACCAGAAATGATTCTTGGAGATATTTTAATTTTAATCTATTGCTGAAGAAACCCGCGCTGATAGAGATGCTTGGATGGATCAATATAATCAATTAGATAACCTTCATACATATTTCATTGATCAAATAGATAATCTTACCAAAGAAAATGCTCAATTAGTGCAAGAACAAAACTTATTAAGTAGTGACATATCTCGCCTCTCTTATTCTCTAACCAAAGCTAATTTGGCAATGGACACTTTATCAGATGAAAACCAAACTTTATCTCAAGAGAAACGAAATTTTTTAAGTAAGTCAGCGATCTCCTCGCAGCAATTAATTGTTCTTCAAAAAGTGTGTGATAACCAAGAACAATCTCTACAATCGCTGAAAAAAGAACTTAAAGAAGTAACTGAGTCATCTATTGCTGAGAAAAATTCACTTATGCAAGGTAGAATAGCTTTAAGTGTAAAGGCAAGCCAGCTCCAAGAAGAATACTCCAAATTAGAAGAATCCTACTCCTCTCTTGCGAAAGAAAACACTTTTCTCCTCTCTAAGGAAAAGAACCTAAGATGTCGCCTGAAGGGTTTAGTTGGAGATAAATTTGATGATGCAATGAACCAGTGGGAGAATAATTGCTTGGCTTTAATTCAAAACCTAATTTCGCAAAAGGAAGGTAGTCATTCGGACTGCCTCAACCATTTTTCCTTGCTTAATTTTGCTTGTGATATTATTCTGCAAATTCTTCATCTTCACTTAATTTTTTGTATTCTTTGATTTCGTAGAATCTGAAAGAAAGCTTCAATCTTCTGTTTCTACTTTGGATTTTAATCTTGCTAAGATTCGCAAAGAGAATGCATTGCTCACTGCTCACCTTGCCCGTTCTCGCGATCGATCAGAAAGAGAATATGACTACCTTTCCTACTTCAAGGACATGGAAATTAGAAATCGTGATAGAGCTTTTCTTCGCCAAGTCCATATTAAAGCTCAAACTCTTGTGAATAATATTCTACTATTCAATTCTCTTTCTCCAACAACAGTTAAACCTCTGGAAGTAGATGATAACGAAGTTCCTCGTCCCGTTGATAGTGACTTTGGATATGTAAGTAGCAAAGAAGAAGAATAAGAAGGCCCTCTTAAGGAAGAAGCTGCTGGCAATAAAACAACTGCTGGTAACCAGCCAAATGAGGAAGAAGCTAGAGTTAACCAGAATAGGGAAACACAAAGATGATAAAGTTGATGAAAACGATAAGGCTAATGAAGAAGATAAAGCTGGTGACAAAAATATTAAAATTTGAGTTCGAGTTTTATTTTCTTGAATTATTCTTTCTCCCCTTGCGAACAATGTACTTTGAACTTTTGGAATCAATTTTGTTTGTGATATTTTAAGAACTTGCGAGAAAGATAATGACATCTTATTTATTAATTCCCATACTTGCCTCTCATTATCTTTCTTGTGATGAATGATCTGCATAAAGAAAAATAATTAGTATTATAAATATTTTGTGGTCTTATTTTTCCTTCCTAGTTAAAGGTCTTATTTTGTCATCTTTTTTATTTGGAAAACCCATTGATCTTGCCTTAACTTTTTGTATTTTTGTATTTTTGCTGCGACAATATAACATGCCTAAATTTTCTTGCAAAACTAAAGCCCCATGACATTGCCGTCGTGCGACGAAATCCAGGACGTCTTTACATTTGCATGTAATGACCAATTGATCTCGTCTTATCTTCTCTTTTATATTATTGCCTCTTCAAGAATGTTGCACAAATATGACAAGTCTTAATACTCCCATGAGTAAAAAGTCTCATGACATTTGCGACTTAAGACACTTATCATCTCCCTAATGGAGGGTGCCACCCTTATCTTCCCCCTGGTTTCCCTTTCAAGGAGACGTACATCGGCCATACAAGACTAGCTCCTCCCATCCAGTCTTAACAACAACTATTTATGTTCGCAGCCTCTTACCCCTTTTGCCTATATGGCTTATGGTTACGAGACTGCACCCTAAGTGGGGTTTTCTTCGGGCCGAGTGCATCATAGCCAAGACTTGCCAAGAATGGCCGAGACGCTTCAAACGCCCCAGGCACTCTTGGATCAACCGTGTACCTCGGCGCCTTGGTCATACTCTGCACTCCTTAGGAGAGCTATTATTACCTTAGTCGCCAAACTCAAGTCATATGCTCAAGTTGAGAATCCAAGGTGTCTTTCCTTGATAGGCTTTTATTGACCCTAAATCTCCATGACTCAGGTTCCAGCAGCGGTGTAACCTTATCGCTGAGTCATGTTACATATACCCCCTTCTATGACATACTTTAGGTCTTACATTTGCCTCTTGTGAAATTTTATTCGCGAACTAGGGTGTACGCCATAAAGGTTCGTCCCATTCTAGATCTTAAAGATCATTTCTTGCGAAATTTTCGCATATTTTTCATCTTGTTTTTGATAATCGTGTAATCTCGCAGCTTCTTTTTCATAAAACTTTGTATTCATTCATTCCATTTTAAGTATACATTATTTCGCAATCTACTTCTCCGCAAAATCTCTTATAGGTAATATCTTTTTAGGTATAATTTATTCCATGGTCTACCAAGCCTCTGACCCACATCTCTTCCTTCAGGATCCATCAACTTATATGCCCCGGTTCCAATTATCTCTTTAACGATATAAGTCCCATCCCATTTTCTATCTAACTTTCCACCATTCTCTCGCTGGTAGATTGGTGTTTCTCGCAGCACTAAATCACCCGGTTGGAATTCACGCCTTTTGACACGCTTATTGTACTCTCGGGCTAGTTTTCGTTGATAATTTTCCATATGTTGTAGTGCCTTTTCCCTCTTTTCTTCTAATTCATCAAGTTTGGTCAATATCATTCATGCACTGAGGTTTTTCTCCCAAGCTTCTCTTTTTGTTGTTGGGATAACAACTTCGATCGGTTGGTAACAAAACTTCAACTCCATATGTCAAACAGAAAGGTGACATTCCAGTAGCTTCTCGCCTAGTTGTATTGTAGGCCCATATGGAATTATGTACCTGTTCACACCATGCCATGTGATGTCCCTCCAATTTGTTCTTTAATATATCTGCGATTGTCTTATTTGTTGCTTCTGCTTTCCCATTGGCCTGCGGATATAGAGGTGTTGATTTTCCGCATTTTATCTTAAACGCATTGAGTAACATTTCTATGTTCTGTCCTTCAAATTGCTTTCCATTATCAGATACCAACTGTGCAGGAATTCCAAATCTGCAAATTATATTTCAAATATGAATGTAAAAATATCTTTGTCACGAATATGTTGTACAACCTTTACTTCTCCCCATTTTGTGAAATAATCTGTAGCTACAATCAAATATTTTCTTTGTCCAGAACCGGGTACAAATGGTCCCACAATATCCAACCCCCATTTTCCAAAATGGCATACACTAGTTGAGGATGACAATGGTGCTCCTGATGCATGTATTCTCTTCCCATGTCGCTGACAATCTTCGAAACGTCTTGATAGTTTCTTCGCGTCTTCATGCATGTACGGCCAGTAATAGCCTTGTTTTTTTATTCTGTATTCTAAAGATCTTCCCCCACTGTGATTACCAGAGTCTCCACTGTATAGCATTTTTAACACCTTTTCTCCTTCTTCTCGTGTTAGACACCTAAGTGATGGCCCATTAAATGATTTTCGATATAATATTCCATCTCTTAGTTCATAATTTGTCGCACGGCTCTATAATTTGTGTGCCTCCAATCTATTTCTTGGTGTTTCCCCTCTTGCTAAATATGCATGAAGTTTTGTTCTCCAGTCTGCAATATTGTCTTTTGGGTCCCCTTCTCCACCTTCTATTATCATTACATCCACCTCCTCTTCTTCTTCTTCTTCTTCTTTATTGATTGATGGAGATATGAGTGTCTGTATTTGTATGCATCTCGCAGTTGGATCTGTCATCATACTTGAAATAAAAGCATAAGCATCTGCGAGCCTATTATCTTTCCTTGATATATGCCTCCATTTTTTTTTGGGATCTTTGCTGACAATTCCTCAACAAGTTTTTTGTATTTCTTCAAAGATGGTTCATTTGTTGTGTACTCTCCTTTTATTTGGCGAATTACTAGTTGCGAGTCGCTGGTAATTCTTGCATTTTCTAGTTTCATGTCTACTGCGAATTTGAAGGCATGTATTACAGCTTCATATTCCATTTCATTATTAGTGGATGAAAACTCCAATCTAAATGAAAAATCCATCTTCATTCCCTCTGGCGAGATTAAGACAATTTCAATTCCATTACCTTCTCCGTTAGAGGATCCATCTACCAATATTTCCCATCTATTTGGTTCTGTTAATAAGTCTTTTGGATCTCCATGCTCTTCTTCTATATCCATCATCTCTTCCACAGCTTCATCATCTTCTATAGGAAATTCTGCTAAAAAGTCTACGACAACTTGTGATTTTGGCGAAGATAACACTTCATATTTAACTTCAAAATTCCCCACTTGTTTATTCCACCTTTCAACTCTGCCTGACCTCTTTGAGTGCTTCATTACTGATTCAATTGGTACTTTTGTTAATACTTTGATTTTGTGTGCTTGGAAATATAAGCGAAGCTTAAACGTTGCATATACCAGAGCTAGAATTAGTTTTTCAATCTTTGAATAATTTCTTTCCGCGGCATTGAATATTTTGCTGATGTAATAAATTGGTTTTTCCACTCCTGCATCCACTCGCAATAATACAGCGCTTAATGCAAGCGAAGTTGTCGCAAGGGAAATCAACAACTCTTGTCCTGGTTCTGCCTTTTGTAAAGTATATATATTCATTAGATGTTCTTTTATGCCTTGGAAAGCTTTCTCACATTCATTTGTCCATCTAAATTCCGTTCCCTTTTTTAGTATGTTGAAGAAATGTTTACATTTATCAGATGATCGCGAGATGAACCTCCCCAGCGAGGCTAAGAGTCCATTTAATTTCTATACATCCTTTATTGTCGCTGGTATTGGCATGTCGCGAACTGCTTGCACTTTCTCTGGATCAACTTGTATTCCTCCTTGGATACAATATAACCTAAAAAATTCCCTGACGCAACTCCAAAAACGCATTTTTCAGGATTCACCTTAATATTAAATTGTCGCATCTGTTCAAATATTTCCTTCAGATCTTGCACATGATTCTTTGCTTATTTACTTTTTATTAGCATATTATCTACATACACCTCTAGTGTTTTATGTATCCATCTTGCGAACACTTTCTCCACCATTCTTTGATATGTTTCTCCAGCAATTCGCATACCAAATGACATTTTTGTATAAGTATAATCCCCTTGGTGCGAAAAAGGCAGTATGTTCTTGATCTTCCTCAGCGAGTGGAATCTGATTATAACCTTTGTACCCATCTAGGGAAGATATCCTATCATTCCATGTTGCTGATTCAACCAATTGTGGGATATCTGGTAATGGAAAACTATATTTCGGATAAGATTTATTTAGATCAGTAAAGTCTATACAAATCCTTATCCCCTTGTTCTTCTTTGGGACTACCACCATGTTTGCTATCCACTCCGGGTACTTGGCTTATCTTATGATTTCTACATTAAGCATTTTATGCAACTCTTCTTCTATTTGGGCATGATGTGTTGTTGCAATTTTTATTATCCTTTGTTTAAATGGTCTTGCTCCTTTGTCAATTTCCAGTTTATGACATGCTACATATGGATCTATTCCCGGCATTTCATCAATGTTCCATGCGAAAATGTCTCTATATTCTCGCAAGAGATCAATAGTTCTTTCTTCTTCATCTGCCTCCATCTTGGTCCCAATTCTTAGTATTTTGGGTTCATCGTTAGTTCCAATATTCACTTCCTTTGTTGGTTCTACTGCAGTGTAGCTAGCTTTAGGTTCTTCCATTGGTGTTGGTTCTTTTATCACTTTCGCAAATTCGTTTCCTTCTTCTGAAATCTCACTCAGTATTTTTTTCCCTTCTTTTGCTCTAATCATGTAAATTTTAAACTCTTCTTCTTTCTTTGCTTCTTTCGCCAATTTTCTGCGAAGCTTTCGCTTTCTTGGGCGTTCTTCATGATGCTTTACTTCAATTTGATAATTTAATTTTGCACTATAAACATCTCCCCTTATTTCACCAATTCCGCTTGGCATTGGAAATTTTATGCACTGATGTAACGTTGATCTTACGGCTTTAATTGCGTGTATCCACGGTCTTCCCAACAACATGTTATGACATTTCTTCATCTTCGTATCCCATTCTTTTGTACGCATGGTAAAACATTATATACACAGAACTCCCTGCATCCACTAGAGTTCTATTCACCGCCCATCCTTCCATAGATTTCGCTGATTCTCCTTTTTCTTTTTGCGCAACTGTTATTGTGATTACCAAAGGAGATGTGTGGTTTAAATTTTCTTTTGGTATCTCTGCTGCTGTGAACATAATTTTATGCTTTTCCCAATCTTTCAACGAGGATATTTTTTCTACCGTCATAATTTTCTTTCCTTCAAAATCTCGTTTATGTATCCTCCCGCTAATGTTCTCATGAAATTTATTAACCATCGTTTTTGTGATTACGTTGCATTCCAACCTTCTTTCATCTTTATTGATCTTAATTATTCTTTCTCCTGCTGATTTGTTGTTTTCTTCTATCATTTTCTTGATTTAGACAATTTTCACAATAATTTCCACAATCTTTGATCAGATCCCTGTTTCTGGTGCCAATATGTAGTAGCAGGAAATCCTACACTACACCCCTCACAAGAATTCATAATACCAACACATATTTTGAAGATTAAGAACGACACTTTTATTAATTGATTCACATAAATGTTACAAGTAATGGGAGAAAACAAGAATACAATCACTCTCTAAACTTTCTCTATCCTAAATGACTTGCTCAACACTCGAAAAAGATCTCTCCTTTCTTACGCTTGTTCAGCATAGGAAATTACATGGTGGATGACAGCTAATCTATCCTTTATTTTAGGATCTGACTTGCGATATTATCGCAAGAGTTATATTGCCAATTTTCGCAAGCACTCTAATTGTCGCAGAATCATCACACATTTCTCATGTTTCTGCCATCGTCATCTATTACGACATTTTTCAAATCATATTTCGACACTCGCAAGGCGTTGTTAACCATGCTTCGCAAATATGTCTTTCTTGCGATATTCTGATCCTACATTAACGACTGCTTAGTTCATCACTGAAACAATAATGATTGTTTAGAGCAGTCAGATAATGACTCTTTTATAAAAAATAACGACTATTCAGAATCGTCACTGAAACAGTCTAAACATTAACGATTGTTTAGAGTCGTCAATGAACCACTTCAATACCATGACGATTTTTCATACGGATTTGGGCAACAAAAAAAATATTTATCCATGATCTCAGAGATTTTTCATACACATGGATAAACAAAAATTTTGAAAAAAGAAAGTTAAACTCTAATTAAGTAAGATTATCACTAATTATTTAGGGGCATTTTAGCCATTTAGAATTTTTTGATAAGGGGTGACCTTTTTTGTCCTCTAGTGGAGGCCCCAATTAAAATCCTTGGCCCCCAATTAAACTAGGTTATGCATCCTTTGTAGTGGTTTGCATAATGGCTATGCATTCAATTTTTGAGAATTGTGTCTAAATTGAAAGTATCACATTTCTTGAAACGGAAGGAGTACATTGTTTTATTATTTTCAACGGAAAATTAGGTGATTCATAAACCAAATATGGCTACATAAAGTATTATGTATCCTTTGTGGTGGTTTGCATAATGGAAATACATCTAATTCTATAAAATTGTGCCTAAAATGATAAGTATCTCCGAATTTTTCGTGAAAACTCTAAATTTGATATTGTTGTTTGTACTCATTGCGTAGATTTTTTTATAACCTTTCCAACGAGATAAAATTTGTAAAATTTCATGGCACGAATTTTTAGATATGTCATATTAAAGTTTGGTTGTTAATTATACCCCTAAAAAAATAGGATACATAAGAAATTATAATACAATTTGACACTTATATCTATTTCCCCTTTATCTTTGACTTAGTTACGAAAATGTGTAATACCTATTACCCTTTATTATTTATTTATTTACGAAAATATCTAATACATATTGCCCTTCTCCTTTAGTTTATTTACGAAAATATCTAAAGGAAAAAAAAGAAAAATATAATTTAGAGGGGTTCTTTTGACATTTCATTGTTGAATGAAAATGGTTTGGGACACCAAATTCAATCTTTTTGTGTCAATTGATGACTTACAATTTACAAAAAAATGGCCATATAAAGGTCCTCATTCGCTTCGCTCGATCGGTCATCAATTGGCCAATTTACAAAAAAGTGTCCAATTGATGACTTTTTCTGAAACGGAGCGAAAGTATCATTTTTCCTGAAACGGAATGTGAAAGTATCATTTTTTCTGAAACGAAAAATTTGTAGACCCATAAACCAAAATATGGTTGCATATGCATGATGTGTTACGCATCATTTGTGGTGGTTTGCATAATGGCTATGCATTCAATTTTTGAGAATTGTGCATAAAATGAAAGTATCAGTTTTCTTGAAACGGAAGGAGTACATCGTTTTATTATTTGCAACGGAAAATTAGTTGATGCATAAACCAAAATATGGCTATATAAAGTATTATGTATCCTTTGTGGTGATTTGCATATTGGATATACATCTATTTTTCTAAAATTGTGTCTAAAATGAAAAATATCTCCATTTTTTTTTGTAATACCTCTAAATTTGATATTATTGTTTGTATTCATTGCGTAGATTTTTTTATAACATTTCCAACGAGATAAAATTTGTAAAATTTCAAGGCACGAATTTTTAGATATGTTATATTAAAGTTTGGTTGCCAATTACACCCCTAAAAATAGGATACATAAGAAATTATAATACAATTTGACACTTATATCTATTTTGCCATCCTCTTTAGTTTATTTACGAAAATGTCTAAAGAAAAAAAAGAAAAGATGATTTAGAGGGGCTCTTTTGACATTTCATTGTTGATTGAAAATGGTTTGGGACACCAAATCCAATCTTTTTGTGTCAATTAATGACTTATAATTTACAAAAAAATAGCCGTATAAAGATCCTCCCTCACTTCGGTTGGTCGGCCCAATTAAAGCGACCGATTATTTTGACGGGCAACAAGCAAACGAAAGAATGCTTCAAAAGAAAAAGCAGAACATAATCACCGAATAATTAAAAAATGGTGTACGCAAAAATGGGTAAGGCTGCACAACGGTCGGGTTGGGTCGGGTATTTACCCTACCGACCAACACACCGTACATGTCGGTTTTTTAAGAGGGATCCCCAATTAGGAACCGCACTTAGGATCGGGTTGGACAGGGTTGCTGATCGGTTTACCGATCATTTTTAAACAACCCCGGTGATGTTCGTATGAAACAAAGAAAGACTTCACAGATGTTGCACTCATAGGCACAAAACACAATATGATTTAACTCAACTGAATTAAAACAAAGCATATAAGATTTTACAATTGAAATCAATAAAATTCAAAATTAAACTAAACCCTATTTATTAAGATATCTGAATTTTCTATATTCAACCCAATATTGAAAAATCACTAAATTTCCACAGATATATGATTTTGTGATAAAATAGCAGAGATCTATTACTGTTACCAACCCTTACTTATACAAATCCCTTGAAGTTTCAAGTGAATTCAGCAACACTTTATAAGATGAATACGATAATCAAGCATGAGAAGAAAGTAGTTGTTGCATGTTGCTGGTGGTGATGTGTACGAGAAAATGGAAGATGTAGAACTTAATGGAAAAAGAAGATGGAAGCGAAATCTCTTTCCCTCTGCTGGAGACGAATTGTGAAGATAAAAATATACTCCGTATGTCTCGAATCTAAATGTTAGAATATATTAAATCCAAGATCAATAATTAATTATAGATCGATGGCTATAAGAAATTTGAGTGATCGGTCGGTTTTAAGTGGGGGTTGGTCGGTATGGGTATTCAACCGCGTAGCACAGAAAATAAGTCGGTTTTTAAACACCTCTACCGTTCAGGATTGTTCGATATCTCGGGTTCGGTTTTATTAATCTCGGTTCGGCCGGTTTGGTCGGGTGGATCGGGTTTATGTGCAACCTTAAAAATGGGTACAGAAGAAAATACTACTAGAAGGTAAAAGTAGCCTCTATTGATTAAGAAAATCAAGAAATGGTTGTTGATCCAAGTTGCTAATCATGTCTTCTTGATTGACATTGATATTTGTGGACGACGATGATGGTTGACCAAATTGGAATAGCGATTGAGTTCCACCTAATACCGGTTCTTGCGGTAATTGTGTTTTTTGTTGTTGCTGTTGCTGAGCATTATGGAATGCAATTTCACCTTGTGTTTTAGCTAGTTCACTTTGAACCATGAGTATTTGCTGCTGCAGCTGAGAGATAATCCCTACACATCCATAAACTGGATCTTGTACTCTCCATGTGGCCTCCAGAGACATACAATCCGCTGCTTCTGACCGTTGACTCACTGGAAGCCTCTGCAAAACAGATTATGATCCAATTAAAAATTAAGAAAACGTTGATTATGATTAAATATATTTCTTATCAACTTCTATGGTAAAAGTCTCCTTTTTCGCCAATAAAACGAATCGCTAAAAGAACTAATATCCTAATCCTATTGTCATTCTGACATGAAATGTGCATTGTATTTAAGGTCTAGTTAGTTCGTTAAAAAACCCGAAAAGATATTTAATAACTTCTAATTCTCTTACTTTAATTGATTAATTTATAAATTAAGTTAATCATACCCGGAAAAAAAATAGAGTTAATTATACAAAAAATTAAATAATAAACTAAATCAGAATTTAGGAACTGAATATACTTAGTTATTTATAAAAAAAAATCTCCGAATCAAAGCTTCAATAGGAAAAACTCTAATTTCTTTGGCAAATGTGGTTTTAAAAAATTAAATTAGTAATATAATAATAAGTTAAAATGATTATCAATATCTAAAGTATCATAATAATATCTAAGAAAAAAATAGAATGAAAATCTAAATAGTATAAAATAATATATTTACCTGTAACATTTTAGTAATATTACTGGCACCGAAGATTTTATGAACACAAGAAAATCTTTGAGGATTAGTGGAAGAAAAATATGGAGCTAATACGCAATCTTCAGCACATCTTCTTCTTAAATATTTGCAAGCTGCACATCTTGTTGAGTTTGACATATTATCTTTTTTCTAGATTTTCTCAAGACTTTTCTACGTAATAAAATCTTACTGATTCTTTATTCTCTATTTTTATGATCTTCTTAGATTTTCTACTCAAATTTAAAGAGATATTGGATATGAGAAAGATTTGTATTAACATTGTGGGTGAAGAGAGTGAATCATAATTATGGTAATATTGTACAACGGCTAGTTTGTAATTTGTAAATGGCAAGTTAGTTATGTATTAGTGAAAATGTTTCTAAAGTTATAGAGATTCTCATGGGTGGCAAGTAATATTATTACCAAGAATTGGTTCTATTTTAGGTTCTTATCTTTCTAGCCGTTTGTCTTAACAGATCAGCCAATTGGTCGGCGCTCTATTTTGTGGAAGTCAGGCTGCGTCTGGCTTTGACATTTTTTAGGTTGTGCGCGCATGCACATCCGAAGAAGCTCTTGAGTTAGAAATGTAAGAACATTATCTTTTAAATAAAACTAAATAAATTACTATTCACGTACAAAAAAATAAATAATCTTGCTAATCTTTTTCTTGGTTTTAAATTATCTGAAGTAGGAGGAGTAATGTTAGATTTTTTCTTGCCATTCTATGTACGAAGTTTTAGATGAACTAAGTTGAAGTATTAGACGCCATTGAAGAGATGTGAGACTCAAAGGAACCTTCTGTTTATGGTTGCATATCTTAAACTATCCAAATCGCTGGGCTTTGAGAAGTTTTGGATTCTAATTTTGTATGCTTTGGCCAAAAGAATGAGGAATGCGAGGTTTTCCTGTAAATGTCCATCATGTCAGATATACATCGATAACAACTTTCAACCAGAATGGCAGGCTGCATTTAGTTGTTTTGTTTCAGCAAAGCTAGCTTAAATCCATAGAAGTCTGATCGCCAATAAGATGCGTCTGAAAATAGACATTTTAGAGAGCCGGGCTACATTATCAATCATTAACTGAATTGCTCCATGGTAGTTGGCATATATGCATTCCTTCATTTTGATCACGACAGTACAACACTACATTAACAAATACGCTATAAAAAGCAAGCAGACGTCCTTGAAGAACACTCCCTATACAATCTCTTCGCTCATGAGGTCCTCATACAGCTGACAGTGGAAATGATGCATCGCTTTCTCCACAGTAGGAGCATACCTTCCACTTGAATATGCCGGTGATTCCAGTCCTTTCTGAACTCCTTCACACAATGTGATGTCTTCCATCTGCAAAATATCTCTGGCTCCCTTAACAATCTCTCTTGAGCATTATATTAAAAGAGAACAAATAACTAGGTCCATCTATGAATGAGGAATCAGACTAGCTCCTCGTCGTACCTGAACTCTTTCGCTTTCTTCTAGACTTTGACTGACGAAAATCTTGTCATCCTAAAACACGTTAAGAATCAGAACCACAGGTGATCAAAGCCCAATGAGTTTGCAAGATAAAATCGAGACAGTTAGAAATAGGCAACATTATGAAGTGAATGTATTCCCTATACCTTAAGAGACGCTTCAAGGAAATAATCGAATATTACTTGACATTTATTGGGTCCTAATGGAAGTACTAAATTAGTGTCCATCCATGGACCATACCTGAGAATAATAATTTCTCAATTTAGTTGCCAATAGGAAAAGATCATTCCATAATTAATGAACGCAGGAAGAGAAAATCTTAAAACCAGACGAAAACAGGTTTTAGCTGACAGAGCAAGTACCTATTGATCATAAAGTTAGGGTACACAAAAGCATAAAAAGCTTTAGAGCCAAGCCTATCAAAATCATCTGCTCCTTGTTGCTGAGATGTACTGCTTTCACATGCTTGCATACTTACCTTATCGAAGATCTGAAGTACTCCAAATTCACACATCGGTAAAAACGATACTCCATGAAGGTCATAAAATTACGTGATTATATAATATGTATGTAACCATGATAGTTTTCTTTTACATAGTTCAATATACAAAAAAAGGGTACGAGAGTAAACATGGAGTAAACATACTGTCGTGGTGTAGGCATCGAGCTTAAGGCAGGATGCAAGACCTGTATGCGCATATGGAACATGATAACCACCATCTAGGTAGTTATCACAGAAAACCTGCCACATATAAGAATCAAATAAGTTTTCACTAAACGGAAACATCGCATATACACATTGTACTTAGAACTTTAGATACAGCATTATTTGAAATGAAAAATAGAAAAAGAGATGGGCTCGAATGAAAACCTTCCAGTTACATTCAATGGTATATTCACGTCTAGCCACATAACTTAGAGATGAATCAACCCCATTTGCACTGAATATCTCTGAACAGTTGCCAAGCCATTCGTTGCCAACTGTCTTATTAGCTATCAGCTGAGGCTGCACTATACTTTCACCTAAGTTGATAAGCACGAAAGGACCCCAAGTAGCTACTTGCAACGCTATTAGCCCAAATTCCTACTCTCCATGTCAGGAAGGGGAAACATAGGAAATAAAACGTCATTGCCAAGGCCTTCCAAAATAATGATGAACGGAAATAAATCAATGATATGACGACAAAAATCAGCACTACACGTACGTTAATGTTAAAGTCTTGTATTCCTGTTATTCTTGTCGCCTTGAGGAGTGCACCATCTAACCCATAAGTCCAGCCCTAAAAAAGTAACAATGTTGAAGATACCATAATACAAGACTAAAGATCAATGAAACAACACATAAGAAATCATATACATATATATATATATATATCATGTATTTTTGAGCTACATTAATCTCTGAATCATATCATGAATTATATCGAGTTTTTTTTTTTTTTTAGTTTCTATTAATAAGTCCTGAATCAAGGTAAGCCATAGACATAGAATAACAGAAAGTTTTGACCAAGCAGGAAACAATATAAGAACTCACGTGATAAGGGCATACGAAGCAAGACTTTTGCCCACTTCCGGATGCAAGAAGAGAAGCATGATGCCGACAAACATTGTGAAAAGCTTGAATTTTACCATCTATATCTCGACATATCACAAACTGTACACTTCCCAGTCTGCAGTTTTCACGTAACTGATTAGCAACTTCAGCATTACTAACCTTTCTAATGAACCAAAAATACAACAAAAAGGACTGACGTCCGACGGTGGCCTTCCCCCTAGATTTGGTTTCTCTACTAGGTGTTTTTGCCTATAAACCAGAGCACATAGATATGAATTGAAGTTAAAAATGAGCTTCCTGACTCAACCGACATGCATTTATCCGTCCTTTTACGGTCTCACTTTTTTAGTATAACTAGCCTTTTTGGTATGTACTTGTAATGAGAAAAACCCATACTGTATTTGCAGTGTCTATGAAATCTATATATCCAGCTCAAGATTTTTATTCAAGAAAATTGGAAGTACCTTCCGGTGAAAAAATCACGGGGATTTTTTATTTGTTCAGTATAACCTGAAAAAGAAATCAGCTGCTTGAGACATTTGACACAAAATTATCTACCCACACCTAATACAAAGGAACCACTGTTCATATCAGGTGTGATTAAGCACCTCATTTCAAAGACTTTCCATAAAATAGTTTGAAATTTAACTGATTATTGGCCTAAAGATGATTGCTGATCTTTCTATTTATAGGCAAAATGCAGTACTCACACAGAATTCAAATCAATTGACAATTAACTTTCAACAAACTAATGAATTTGATTATGCTGTAAGGAAAAAAAATATGAAGAACTTTCTTGATTAGGATGAGATTTTGTTTGCAGATTAATGCGATGATAACGTACCTACAGCTTGCCATCCCCGATAAAAGACACGATCAAATTCCAAAGAGAGAAACGAAGAGTCTGTATACCAAGAACTAGGTGGTGTTATGGCTTTTTCAATTGGAATATCAGGGTTGAATTCTTCGACCAATTTTTGAGTTCTAGCATTCAATGATGAAACATGATCATCAGCTGATAACGAGTTGCAAATGATCATACTACGTTTGGGTAAACATTTTCGATGATTATGATGATATACAGAATTAAGGATTGATGAATTTATTTGAAGTTTTGGGGTTTCTAAGGGATGAGGAAGATGAAGACCTAAGAATATTGGTTTAAGAATCGCCATATATTGCTCAAGTGTAGAGCACAAAAACTAGTGTCTTCACTGCTGATATCCGACAAGGTAGTAGCTAGTTCCTTTTTTTTTTTCTTTGTGCGAGTACTCGAAGTTGAAGCTAGTGAAAGTTCTGGATATCCGACAAGCTTCTTCTGATATCCGACAAGTTTGCGACTATTGTCTTTTCTTTCAACCCCTCATGAGGAGACCAAATATGTGAGTTCCTTGTTCCCGGTGTTGTCACTGATTTACCGGTGAACTTTTCTGTAATAGCGTAGTTATGGACCGCAATTTTTTTTTTTTTTTTTTTTGAGAGGAAAGGATATATATAGAAAAAAATGTGGTAATTACAGTGATAAAATCAAAAAGCCAACAAAAATTAAAACCTCAATTACATATGGATGATTTCCTCCCAATGATGCACAACCTGGCTCGTTGTAACGCTTTTGAACACGTCTGTTGAGGAGCTCCAAAGCAAAATATGCAGCTTGATTGCGTGCATCAATTCCTCTTTATGTCTAAGCCTTTCACCGTTCCTCCGTCTGTTTCTTTCCAACCATAATTCCCAACCAATAGCAAAAGGAAGTAAGTGCCATATTACCTTCATTCTTTTTCCCATACCAACCAACCTCCATCCGAGTAACAGGTTCTGAAAAGAAGCCGGAAGAACCCATGGAACTTTTAACGCCGCAAAGAATTTCTCCCAAATAGCTCTTGATATCTCACAGTGAATGAAAAGATGGTCTTGATTTTCTTCCGAAGAATTGCAAAGAAGACAAACGTTCGACTGTATTTCCACTCCACGCGCCTGAAGCATAATTCTGGTTGGAATCGAATTGTGCATGGCAGCCCACATCATGAACTTGACTTTTGGTGGCGGAAGCTTGCTGTTCACCGCCCTGAAGAACTCCCAATCCGGCTCAGATCCCTAGGGTGATCTCCATAATGGACCGCAATTGCATTCTCCATAATCAGATCCCTAGGGTGATTGTTTTTTAATATCACCAGTGGATTAACATCACTTGTGATCAGTATCATGAAGTCATCATTTTAATGGATGATTGGAGGGATTTAGAAGAACCCTAATTTGGGGCAGACCTGAAAATTTTGGGGCATACATATAAGACAAAAATATGGGTGTTAATAGTATTTTAAGGGTGGCCCTTATCCTGCATTTTTCAAAAATACTAAAATACCCCTCATGAGATTAGTGTTTAATTAGTGATAATTAAAATTAATTAATTGTTAATGATTAAAATCAGATTAATGTTAATTTATGATAATAATTTTTTGTTAAAGGATAGTTAGTTAGTGAATAATTTTAGAAAAAGAAGAAGGAGGAAAGAAGAAGGAGAGGAGGAATTTTTTTTTTTCTTTGTTTGTGATCTTTGTGAATATTGAGAGATGTGTGATACAAATTCGAGTGAGCAAGGTGAATCTTCATCACGTAAAGCTAATAAAATACATATCAATTACGATGGAGATCCGGAAATGGCTGATTTGTTGGATTATGAAAATGATTTTACCCAAACTCAACTTTTTTCTCAAGCTCAAGATGATTCATTTATGGAGCCAAATCCCGAAGATGAGTACATAGATGAAGAACCCAATGCTAATAATACACATGTATGGTTGTATAAGTTGTTTAATGTCCGTTTTGTAGCTTGATTTCACCAAAAGTTATGATTTTTACAACTAGTTCGGCGCAACAGAGCAATGTTCGGCAGATAATATGTATGCCGAACCATAGTAAACAAGAACAGTTAAAACTTATTCGTTTGAGAAATATGTACGACGAACTGTCATTCAATTATTTTCGCGCCAAATAATTTTCATGGTTCGGCTCAAATTTGAGGTAAAATTTTAAGCCGAACCATATCTAAAAAAACATACGAGTTACAGTATAATGTTCGGCTTACTCATTCTACATCCGAACAATAATTTTTGTTTTTAGAAATTTTTAGAAATTTTAAGTGTTATGGTTCGGCTTATAATATTAGTCCTAAATAGGCCGAATCCATGTTTGACATATAGTTTGGCTTTATAAGTCAAACACGAATAAGCCGAACCTTAAGTTCGGATTTCATATAGTTGTTCGTGTTAGCCGAACCTGACCCAAAACCTGTGCGATATTGTTGTAGATTGTTGCTGAAATGAAAACTATGGAGGATCAACCACCGCCTGTTGATGTCATTCATGAAGATACTAGAGATCACTTCCAAACTGACTTGGTAGGTAACTAACGTAGTTTATTTTTTTATTAATTTTCAAGTATGTTGTATGCAAAATCATTAATAAAACTAAAGTTTTGTACTTGTGGATATGTAGACGTGGAAAACCAAAGAAGAAGCTGTTAAATGGGTTGAGGAACATGCTTGGAAAATCAATTGCGTCCTAGTTAAAGGTAGACAAAGCCGAAAGAAGCGGGTTGAGATGTTTTGTGAGAGGGGTGGGAAGAAAGTAAACAAGAAGAAAAAAGGTAAGCCATATGTTTAGAAGACCGGGAAAAATATAAGACTAAAACAAAGATAGCTAATTAGCGTTTCCTCCCCAATGAATCAATTGCGTCCTAGTTAAATTCAAGATCGTCTTAAATTGGAACGCAGATGAAGAAATTTTCATAATGAATAAAGATATGGATTTCCGTCATAACCACCCACGTCCAAAGGATCTTCAGGCACATTATAGAGATGGACGACTCAAACCTCATGAATATGCGGAGGTAGATAAAATGACACGAGCACGTATGCCTCCCTCTAAAATTCTTAGCAAGTTGAAGGAGGATGATAAGAATAACAAGACTACGTTGCAACAAATCTATAACACGAGAAGTACTTTGAGAAGAAAGGATTTGCAAGGTAGGTTGGTGATGCAACAATTATTGTGGGTGGCGCAAAAGAAGAACTATGCTTTCCAAAAGAAATTGGATGAATTCGGCCATGTGACGCACCTTTTTATTGCCCATCCAGAATGCGTAAAGTTGGCATTATGCTTCCCACAAGTTCTCATATTGGATTGCACTTACAAGACCAATAAGTATGAGATGCCCTTGATGAACGTTGTTGGTCATACGTCAACCAAGTCACCTTTCACCGTTGCTTTTTTTTTTTGCATGATGAGTTGAAAGAAAGCTATGTGTGGGCATTGGAACAAGTGAAGTTAATCTTCCGGGAGGATGCTCTTCCAAAGGTCATGGTAACCGACCAAGAGGCGGAACTGATGTTTGCTATAAGGAAGGTATTTCCGAACGCGCAAAACTTTCTCTATACCTTTCATGTATGGAATAATGTTAGGAATAAATGCCAAGGGATAATCCAACCTCTCAAGTTGAAAGAGCTAGAGAAGATTGCTACATTACCGGATGGAGAATGAGAAGTGAAGAAGAAAGAATTCAAGGAAGCATATGAGTCTAATGAAAGGATGTGGGCATGTTTCCACAATGATTGGGAATCTTTGACTTGGTCCATCACCGAAGAAGTATTTGAAGAAAATGTTGCAAAGCTCATTGCGAATTGGGGTGTCAAATACCCGGAAATCATTATATATTTACGGAAGCAATTCTTGGATACAAACGCACATAGATTTGTTAGTGCATTTAAAAACCACCACAAGCACTTCGATAACCAAGCTACAAGCATGGTAGAGTCGGCTCACTATCGTTTGAAGAAGAATCTATTTGGGTGCGTGGACACGTTCGTCACATTTTTTTACGCAATGGAGGACTATTTCATGAGTGACGTTATAAGAATTAGAGCGTTATTCGAAAAAAGTCTAATGATGAAGCATGTTGAATTCCCGGATGATAAGTGGATCCGGGGACTAACCCATATGGTCTCTCATTTGTGCATTGAACTTATAATGAAGGAAGTGGATTTGATGGACAAAATGGACGCTAACTCCCAAGAAGAGTGTGTTTGTAAAATGAGGGAAAGCATGGGACTTCCGTGTCGGCATGATCTACTTTGGTACAAGGATTGTAGGATATTTTTTGAGGCTATTGATCCTCATTGGAAACAATTGAGTAGTGATCCTATGCCCGACGAGGACGATGATGTAGAGATTTGGGACACACCTTACGGCAAAAGGTTGGCTGAAATGTATCGTGGGATGTTGCGACCTCACAAACGAATCTTATGGGAAAACATGATGCCAATCCTCTATCCTCACACCCAACAAGGTATATTAGAACTGGAAAAGGGGCCACAAAAAGGTATGCCACCCACGAAATAAAACCGACAAGAGCAGAGAGCAATAGCGTATGCTATTACCAAAAAACCAACACCTACCACAAGGGATCCATGCGGGGTGGAGTACCATGATGCAAAGTAAGAAGAAGAGAAGAAGGCAATAGAGAAGTTAGACAAGATAGATGAAGTGAAGCTATCAAAGAAACGTGGTCGACCGAGCAAGGGTAAAGGTGAAACAAGTAACAAATATGTTAAGAATAGTGGTCCTATATGTCCTCCACCATTGGAAGGAGATGTAAAGCTTAAAGGTAAGATGTTTCCATCTCAACAAATGGAAACAACAAAGACCACGCCGTTGCACAAGCAAAAGGAGAAAAAAACCATATATGCGGAAGGGAAAATGAAGGGTCCTAAAAGAGATAGTTTGGGTAAGTATTTGAGACCTTCTAATATGATTTACTGAAACTACTTGGAGAACCTACCCGAAGCCATTCATGAGTTTATTATATCCATGGACAATGTCGAAGGGGATGGAAATTTTGGTTTCCATGTCAACGCGGAACAACTAGGACCTTTTAAGGATGGGAACCAACAGGTTTCCAAAGGGGATGAATTAAATCATATTCGTCAAAGATTGTTACAAAGTCTATGACGAAACAGGGACTTCTACAAGTCAATGATGTGAGGTGGTGGAGACCATGGGGTCACACAAGAGTTTATTAGTTTTAAAAGGCATTTACATGGGGATGCCGTCATCACACGTGATCATTGGATGCAAATGTCGATATGTGGGTTTTTAATCGCGAAGACCTTTAATTGTGTTGTTCATTCTTTTTCGAGGGCCGGAAGTTGTTCCACCTACGCGCCGCCAACAAAGCCTTGCAATGAGAGTGTGAAAGATAGAAGACTTGTCATTGCATTTGTTCATGGCTGCCATTATATCGGTCTTATGCTTAGACCCGGTTTCCCAATACCTCAATTGTCTCATGAAGCTTTTTGGCCTGTTTTTGAAGAAAATTACGCTATGGATTGGTGTGCAAATTACGCTACGAATATAGAGCTTTGGAGAAGTTTGCATCCACCTCTTCCACCTGGACTAGTGTTTGTAATGGATGATGAGGATGAAGAAGATATTTCCGAGGATGATGAAAAAGATGTTTCTGAAGATGACGAAGAAGATGTTGTGAGGTTAGGATCACCCTAGTACTTGTTCTAATATGTATAATTGTTTTGCATTTTGTTTTCTTCGGATGCCTAGGTTGATATGAGATTATGAATGCTACATAATGTATCCTAAAGCGCATCTTATGAATTGAAAATATTTTGTGGTTTTTTAACTTGTTTTTTGGTGCAAAGATTTGAAGAATTTTTTTTTTCAGTAAACAGTTCGGCTTACATTTGACGATTTGTGTGTGCCGAACTTTAGTGTTGCTTTGTATTCCAACACTTAGTTAAAGGTTCGACTTATTCAAAATATTCAATAATAAGCCGATCCTGATATGATTTCATATATTGTATGGTTCGGCTTACATTTTACGATTTTTTTGTGCCGAACTTTAGTGTTGCTAAAAATTCCAACACATAGTGCTTGGTTCGGCTTATTCGATATATTCAATAATAAGCCGATCCTAATAAGATTTCATACATTGTATGGTTCGGCTTACAGTTGACAATTTGTTTGTGCCGAACTTTAGTGATGCTATGTATTCAATCTTCAGTGTAAGGTTCGGCTTATTCGAAATATTCACTAATAAGATGATCCTGATAACATGTCGTATATTATATGGTTCGGCTTATAGATAATTTAATTAAACAACCAATAATGTATACCATGTAATTGTTTGAAATCATAAAATCAGCATTACAAATTAACCATTACAAAATCACTAACCATTACAAAGTAAAAATTACAAGGATTTAATAACCAAAACGAGTTATGACAAACTTTCTAAGGATGTTGTAGTGAGCTTGGTATTTGAAAAAATTTCCTTTCCATCTTTGCCATTCCTCTAGAGCTCGAACAACAACCTCATAATTTGTTTCACCTTTAAGCCGATATCGATTCACAATCCGAATTATAGTTATGAAGTCCCTAACTTTATTTTTAATTGTTTCGATTCGAAAAAACATGGAAGCGCTATCCTGGTTGTTTGGATTACATGTTTCATTGGTGAATGCTTCATGAATTCTGACCAAGTAGTACATACTCATTAAACCCTTTACTCGTCGCTCGGCACCTTTCTCCGGATAGTAAGTTACGTAATGTTTGCAAAGAGATAAATCTTCTTCTAGAGTATACTTAGGACTAGACGCTGCCATTTTGTGCTTTGATAATGAGATATCATATGTGGCTATATGTATGAGTGACGGATTATACTATTTGTAACGGCTATATTTTCAAATGTTGATTAAACCTATCTAGTTCGGCTAGTACGGCATTTATATTACAAGCCGAACTACACATAACGTACCATTCCCAACGGCTACTTTTCAAATTTTAAAAAACACTATGAGTTCGGCAGACATACATTTTGATTTAAAAGCCGAACCTGAACAAATTTCGTCAATCTAGTGTATCTCAACGCAAATGTCTCTAATAAATCTCTGAATTCTTCTCTTCATCCATGTGTAACATATTCCGAGCTCGTATCTTCTTCCTCCATGGCGTATAGCCCAAAGCCTTTGAATTTTAGCTTCTTAAATTAAATGGAATGCAAGGTTAGTTTTATAAAAAGAAAACTAAACAACTCTATAATGGAACACTAAGCTTTTGGATTACTCACTTTTTCTTCATTAGTTTCGCTGGGATGATATTGATTAACCCATCCTAATACTCTGATGTAATCTTTCATCGTATAACGGATTTGTCGGAATCTTTCGGATAATTCTGAACGCGTACGATGTTTAGGATTTCCATCTAACCGAAAATGGAATTCTTTTACTTTTTTCCAAAACATCGAATAATGCTAACCATAAATACGATAAGTCCGAATGAAAGCTCTAACAAGTAACTTATCATCTTCTACGGTAAATGGTTCCATGAATTAGTATATACGGAAACAATGAGTTAAGAAGACCCAATGCTATGAATAGAAACACTATATATAGTAAATGCCACAACGGATCTATTTTTTTGAGAAGACGGTGTAATGTTCGGCTCATGTTAACTATTTATTTATTAGCCGAACTTGTTGATTTAAAGGTTCGACTAATTCATGTCTGGTCGAATGCGCCGAACCAAAACATTATCAAAATTTGGTTGAAGTTTCAAGGTTCGGCAACTACGCAAATTGTAATTTAAGTCGAACCAGATCCTTTTGTGTTGTTTCAAACACCACCTAACATTCGAACAAAGCATATAAAACCATTTAAAATTATATTAAAACATGTGATTTAAGGTACCTAAGAGCGTCTGCAGCGGACGACCAAGAGTATAAATTTGGTCTGCAGCAGAGGCGTAGTGGGATGGAGTAAATACTAAATCGAAGACCATACCAAATTTCCAGACTAAATTTGGTCTGCGACCAAGACCAAAACCAAATTTTAGTGGGGCGTTGATATAATTTACGCCCCACCACAGGCGTTCGTAAAGTATACGCCTCACAATGGGCGTGCGTAAACTTAACGCCCCATGTCAGGCGTTAATAAAGCCTCCGCCCCATTTTATTTTTTTATTTTATTTTTTAAAGTTTATTGTGGGGCGTGGTCTATACCTCCGCCCCACTCAAAATTTTTGAAATCATATATGGGGCGTGGATTATACCAACGCCCCATTGTTTTTTTTTTTTCCTTTAAATTTGCGGTACCAGGCGTACGTATTCTCTCCGCCTCACATCAGGCGTTGATATACTTCACGCCCCACACCAGGCGTTCGTAAAGTTTACGCTCCACCAAAATTTAGTCTGCCTCCCACTGCGTCACTCAGCAGATTAAACCCAAATATGGTCTTTTTTTTTACTCTTTGGTCTTTGGTTTTGGTCGTACCGCTGCAGACGCTCTAACAAGTGTATTTAACAAAACATAACAAACTAAGTGTACTTCACAACTCGTAACAAACAAAGTGTGTTTAACAACTCCTAACAAAATATAACAAACTAAGTGTACTTCAGGACACATCCATCCAAACTTTTAGTTCACTCACCACGACCTATTTTCCCTTTAGGACGTACATTCTCGTCCTCTTCACTAGTTGGTCTGCCCCTAGCAGGTTGACTTGAGCCTTCACCTTCTTGCCGTGGCCTCTTGCTCGACGGCCTTTTTTCTGGTTTATTGGGTCCTTTCCCTTTGTTTATGACTGCATCCCACTGGTTGTACCAATCCTTTTGCTCCTCCACCGTCATCTTAGTTTTGCAAGAAATTCTTTTCTTCAAATTTCTCAACAACTCCTTACCCCCCGCAACCTAGTTCAAGGTAAAGGTCACTTAAACAAGAACTATAATATTTAAGAAGTAACACTTAAACAAGTATAAATTGATGACATCGCTTACCATTGTTTTATATGCATTTTGAATGTCAACGGCCTTGGACTTCTTTTTGGAAACCTTTGCCTTCTCCCTGTCAGCTACAACTTGACTTGCTCTATTGATAATAAGCGGATGTGAAATTTAATTATACCAATCCATATAGCCTGGCTCTACTCGTGGAGGACCGTCACCCAAAATATGCAAGTGGTTCATATTTAACTTGTTGGCATCCAACCTTCTCCAGTACTGTAAGCTTGGTTCTGGATCATATTTGGGGAACCACGAAGAGGTGGTGCTTTTATTCCCAGTGCTACCCAATGTCAACAACCTGAACTTATCGTTAACTACTGTGAGCGTTTGGACAGATCCTAACTGACGTAGAACGCGAAGAGGATCATATATTACATAACCACCCGGATAAAATAAAGGTCTATAGTACATACCTATTGGCACAAAATGATCTTGAACAACATAATCTTCTCGAACATCTCTCAAATATGGGTCAAATACGACATCACTCTCATCCAAAGAGTCTAATTTCTCTTTGAGATTAATAAACACATCTTTGGTATTTCTTTCTTTCTTGGCTTCCATATCATATCGATTCGCTGTTGGAGTTCTTTTATCCCAATTATCATGTACTTTGTCCAATTTCAATTTCGGGTAATGGTCATATACCCACACCTACATAAACAATTCAAGATTTCTCAAAATATCCTCTGAACTATGAATGTTCGGCAGATAACAAAAATTTAAAAACCTTCTGAACCCATTATTCAGAAAGATCGGCTAACACATATGCAAAGTTTTAAGCCGAACTTGGCACTGAGCAACCAAAGTTTTGTTTTCAACAAGTATAATTTGAACAACAAAATCAAATTTAATGAAGATTATTACCTGAAGCATAGTAAAATTTCCTCCAATGTTTGTACTCGCCAACCTAGATGCTTGTGCGAGTTGATTGAGTAGGTAGGCAAGTGACGTTGTCCCCCAAGCATAAGTATTAATCGAGTGAACATCCTTGAAAAATTGGAGATATTGAGCACTCACCCTATTCCCAGAAGTGTCTGCAAATATATCTCTTCCAAGAGTATACAACATATATGCTGTTGCAGTTTGTTTCACTAACTCCTCAGTCATCACTAACTTTCCATCTTTAAATCTGTCCGCTGTTTTCTAAAAATAGGTTTTCAACCTCACCAACTTGAACTTCTTGTTTTTCTTGTTAGGCGCACCTTTATCATCATGGGTAGAAGTGACATCTCTCACAGAACAACAAAACTATAGTTCGGTTTTAGATTTTGGCCAACCTAGAGTTTCCTCGGCCAACTTATACAACTCATCCCAACTCATATTATAAAACGCTGCATCCACGCTTTCGCCGGTGACACTAAGGCCCGTAATCTTAAAAGAGTCATCATGAGTGATTGTCATCTCGCCAAAAGGGAGATGAAATGTGTAAGTCTCATGAGAAAATCTCTCGGAAAAGGCATAGGTTGTCACTCTATCACATTCCTAATGACCATATTTAATGGAAGGACATAAACCAGAGGCTTGCATTATAGCAACCACCTCAGGAACCTCTTTAAACAAATCCCAATGTGCAGCCCTTTGATGTCTCAAAACTCTTACCGCACGACAATAGTCAGGAGTCTCATATATCCTCTTAGCCCAAGACTCTCGGTAACCAATCAATACCTTGCCTCCGTCATCTGGAAGACCGTGTGGTTAACCATCAGCTCTTGGATCTATTACATCATCATCATCAGAAATGTGAAACCCAACAACACGAGGTGTAGCTTCTTGCTTCTGTGGTTGTTGTTGTTGTTGTTGTTGCACTTCAGGTTGATCTTCCCGACTTTTCATTTTACCCTTAGGTTTTTATATATAATACAAAAACATAAATAAGTATAATCCTACAGAACAGTTCGGCGTATATGAATGCCAGTTTAAACAGCCGAACCAATGAAACTCAAAGATCGGCGATTATCTAAACCAACCGAACTGTTCTTCAGTTAAAGTTTCGGCGTATAATAAATTACACTATATGAGCCAAACATGTCTCTGTGTTTCGGAAAAATCTTGAAAAAACCCTAGGTTTTTTCAATTAAACCTAATCTAAGAATACAATAAAATGCATTAATCAACAAATTAAATGGTTGGGTTTGTATAACATACCTTCTAATCCTCATTTCCGGGGTTTCTTCTTCACTTGATTGAACTTCTTTGCCAATTTTAGTTTCAACTCCTTCTAACGGTTGTTGGTCTTCATTCGACAGATTAGAAGAAGATTTGGACCGCCTACCAGTTGATTTTTGTTTCTTACGAGCCATTTTATAGTTGTGTTTAATCGACGATCAAATTTTTATGAATCGACGATCAATTTCGGCGATGAAATATGATTTTAACCTATTTTCTCCGACTTGGTTTAAATAGAGAAGAAGAGAAGAACCGAAAAGGTTCTTTTGATGTTCCTTATTCTTTGACCCCAAAGAAACTTTTTTGCTTTTATATCAACTTAGGGGTAGTATAGTAATTTACAACTTTCTAGAAAATTCTAATACTTTGCTATTTGGTTCGGCTCTTTACTAAGATGGAACTTACTGCCAAACTTACTATTAAGAGAATAGTCGAGTGTCACAGTATAAGGTTCGGATTATACGTGTTAAACACTTATAAGCCGAGCTTTTAACTTACCAAATTGAGGAATGTCAGTATAAGGTTCGGCTAATACTTATTACATATTAATAAGCCGAACTTTCAACTGTAACTTGCATATCGCAGTGCACTCAAATCTTAGAATTTCACTTAAACATAAAAGCATAACATTGTAGTTAAACATCAAAACATTGTACCTAAAACCAAACGCATAACATTGTTTTCTTCAAGTAAATAAAATTGTGCTAAAATCAAACATTACTTAAAAACCAAACCATTAATACCTAGTGTACTTCAATTTGAACATAATCATCTATTGAGCACGACCGCCTCTTCCACCACCACGACCTTTTTTAGCACCACTTCCACTCGCACCTTCACCTTTGTTGATTACTCCATCCCAACGACTGTACATATATTCTTGCTCTTCCACCGCCATATCCACATTGCAATCAATTTTCTTCTTCATATCCTTCAACACGTAGTTACCACCAGCCATCTGATAAAATTTAGTTAAAACATATAAGCAACAATAGATAAAAATAGTGAAAACAAGTTTAAAAGTATGCACTCAATATACCATAGTTCGGTAAGACTTCAAAACATCTTCAACCATGCCATTTGTGTTCTTCCTCGTCTTCGGCTCGACTTCCTTTTGTGTTCGCTTTCCCCTCTTACCATCTACCAAAGCTTGACTTTCCCCATTATTGATTAAAGGATGTGAAGTTTGGTTATACCAATCTTTGTGTCTAAGTACGCGGACTGCATCCCTGTGATCTGGAGTCTCGTAAATTCTCTTGGCCCATGACTCCTTGTAGCCAATCAACACTCTTCCACCATCTTCAGGGAGACTATGGGGCAAACCATCCCTGCGAAGACGTATCACATTATCCGGATGAGGAATGTGCTTACCTGTCTCCCTTGATGTAACAACTTTCTCTTGTTCTTGTTCTTGTTATAGTTCTTCTTCTTCTTGACCTTCCTCACCAACATCTTCATCATTGTGATCCTCTTTTTCTACGGGCAAAGAGCAAGTCGTGTTAATTCCCCTTTTTCCTGCATGTAAGTTCTTCGTGCCACCACCTCGAGGTTTGGGAGTTTTTGAGTTAGAAGGAGTCACTTCTATTGTTCTCCTTTTAAGCTTCTCTTTGAATTTTCCCGGATGGGTGCTAAAAAAAATGACAAACCTTAATTAGTTTTTCAAATTAAATAAATATAATTCTACCACACAATTTCATAACTCACCTATAACTGGACAAGTTTAGAGGAAGTTATTGGCCATAAACAGTGTCAAGTTTGGCACATACGCTTTTTATCAATATGAGCCGAACAATTTTCCCAACAGTGTTAGCCTTGGTCAGAGAAAGGTTCGTCTCATTCGATATTTATCACAATGAGCCGAACTATGTACCCAAAAGTAAGGGTAATAAAGTTCGGCTGGTAATTATACAAAAGTATATAAGCCGAACTTACTGGTTCGGCTGATTCGATATTCAAAATATTACAAAAGCTAAGCCGAACTGTTCTTCATCTGTGTAAAGAATATAGGTTCGGCTGCGACATTTCAGCCGAACAATACCCTGAAACTAACAAAAACCTAGACGAATCATCGATTACATGCATTAAATCAACGAAATACGCAAAAATAAACAATGGGTTTGTGGGAAATACCTTTCTTTGTGCAATTTTAAAGAATCATCCTCTATTTCTCTCTCTTCAACACCAATCGATCTGGTATCCACTTCATCTCCATCTTTTTGAAAAACCCTAGATTGAGATGCTACGGAAGCTAGACCAGGATTCGGCACCGTATTTCTAGGGCATCGCTTAACACGAGGTGCCATGTATGTGTTTAATCGAGAACTTAATCGAAGAAATTTTCAGAAATTTTGGAGAAGAAGAGGGAGAGAGAAGGGTTTTGGGTTTATAAAACTTTTAAAATTTTTTTTTATAAGTAATGGTTTTAGTTTAATGAGTGGGTAATGGTTAATTAGTGGGTGGTTGGTTAATTAGTGGGATGGGTTAATTAGCCTGGCTTGATTGGGGTATACCCATATTAATTGGGGTATACCAATAAGACAAAATATGGTGATTTTACTTCAATACCCTTGAACTAATTAACTTAAAATTAAACCCTAAAATTAAAAATTAAAAAACTCTTAATTTTCCCTAATTTCTCTTCTCTAATCTCTCTGCTCTTCCCCTTCATCTTCTTCCTTTTCTTACATCAAACGAAAATCTTGAACTTTGATTTTCCAAAAAAATCGTTGACTATACCGGCGAAAAGAAGTCTATAAATGATGTTTTAACTCAAACCCATCATTGTGTTGTGTGATTTGATTGTTATATTAGGTTAGAAATTGAAAATTATGATTTATGTGTTTTTGGACGGCAAGGTCGTAACATGCATATCTTGCCGACTTTTCATAACAGCCATGGCGGCGATTGTAAATTTTTTCAACAGCCGGAAGGGTATTTTTTGAATACCTTGCCGGCCAATAAACAGCCGGAAGGGTATTTCTAAAATACCTTGCCGGCCAAAAAACAGCCGAAAGGATTTTTTTTTAAATACTTGCTGGCCAATATTTTTTCAACATCCGGCGGAGTATTTTTTGAAGACCTTGCCGGCTAATAAATTTTTTCTGTCGTCTCTTGTGTGTCAAAAAAAATAAAGTCGGAAAGTTTGGCGGCATGATCTTCATTCGTCGACCTTGCCGACTTTTCATACTTTCAGAACTGAAAGTGTTGATTTTTGATCTAATTTTGAGTATGATTTCATACAACAGCTTTGCAATCCCCTTTTCAGAAGTGTTTGGGTTGTGTGCTTTCATTTCCGTTGCAAAAGATTTTCTCAAAACAATTTTTTTTCATAAAAAATCTTACCAAATAAGTTCAATCAAAAACAAAATTTCAATTCATAAGTTTTAATCCACTCAATTAATCAATCTAAACTCAATTAATTAAGCTAATCAAAAAAATTTAGTGTTAATTATACAAGGGTATAGTAGCCATTTAGAAAAATATATTGCTAAGGGGTGGCTTCTTTTACTTCAAAATGACCCTATTTTGTCTTAGGGGTATACCCCAATTAATCTGGGTATACCTCAATCAAGCCAGGTTAATTAGTGAGATTATTTTAGGATTAGAATTTATTTAAGTGGAAGGGTAGTATTGTAATTTAAACTAGGAAGGGGTATTATAGTAACTTAACAAACTTTAGGACAGCCCTTATAATTTTATGTTGGGTGCCTTCTAAGAGTGTATGCCCCAAAAATTTCAGGTCTGCCCCAAATTAGGGTTCATTTAGAATGCAGGACAGACCAACCCTTCAAGCTAAATAATATTAAGAATTCTGGGTTTCAAGCCCAGTTGATTGATTTACATATCACTCTTAACCCAAAAAGCATGAGATAAAAAACAAAAATTTAACAGGACATTACAGTGAACTGAAAACTAAGCTTTAAAATGGTATCCAAGTCATTAGAGAAGGTGAACAGAGACTATAAGCTTTACTTATAACACATTCAACACAGTTTAACAAACAACAGATCTTTCTCTACACTTTTTCTTTTCCTTTCTCTCTTCCAGTACACAAAAGATATGGAATTTTGTTCATCCAGATACGAAAAGTGTACGGATACTAGCAGAAAGAGACAAACCGAAAGCAACACGATGAATGATTCATTAGTTATATGAAGAGACAGGTTTTTACCTGGCTCCTACTTCACAGTAACATGAATGTACAAAGTGGTCTTTCTTGGAAATGTAGGATGAGATGAAATTTGTGGTTGGAGAAGAGGTGTCTCGCTCAGTTGGAACAAGTATTTGGGTTTTTCCTGAAGCAATTCTCTTTCCAGCAACATTTGCATAAAACAAACCAGAGATGGATGGCACAAACACATCACTTTCCGAGCAAATGTGGATCTCAAGTTCTAAACTTTCTGAGCTTAGAAACTTTGCTTTCTTTTCTGCAGGAATTATGCTGTCCTGCAAATATACAGAATAAGGAAGGAGAGTTAACCACTTAAATAAGCAATAAAGAGAGGTAATGAACTGCATGACTAAGTACAAGCTAAGTTTAAGCAATTTCACCGTCCCTTTGCATCAAAGGACTAAAAACAGTTTGTAACTATTCTCACTTTGCATGGAGGCATTACAAACAGTTTGTAAGAACACTCAGTGAGATGC
Source organism: Papaver bracteatum (assembly GCA_023529315.1). Classification (NCBI taxonomy): domain Eukaryota; kingdom Viridiplantae; phylum Streptophyta; class Magnoliopsida; order Ranunculales; family Papaveraceae; genus Papaver; species Papaver bracteatum. The sequence goes on along the minus strand of JAJJWX010004939.1, from coordinate 12,501 downwards.
TATAGATAATGTAAGTTGAAGCAAAAGTCACTTACCTTTGTATATGTTCTTGGGAAAATTTCCTTGAGAGCATCCAAACTTTTGTGCCACTTCCTTTGAGTCACGTAAATAGTAGTATCGGTGTTAAAGCCAACATTTCTCAAAAACGAACCTATGTCTTGTGGATAAAAACAACTTTTCTCTCCACTAAGACCTTGACAATTTGTCTTCTCCAAAATTTCCATTCTCAAATCCACGGCGATGAACTGACCATTTGACTTACGACTCAAAGTTCTTAGCTTATCCACCATAGAGTCAACTACGTCACGAACCTCTGGTTGCAATTCTAGACTCCCAAACATGGCCAAGCACGAAACAGAGTCCAATGCATTCTTTTCTTTCTTCTTTTTCATATTTACTGAGGGAAAGTATGTTGCAAGCCTGATGTTACCCTTTGCTTTAAATAAGGGTTTAATGTTTTCGGCAATGAAGTCTTGAGTAACCATGTTGGGTACCCTGATAACAGCGAACTTTGAAATTTCAGAAGGTTTTTCCTTCACTACTTTTACCACACCGTTCAGGCTTTCAACAAACTTTTCCACATCGTAAATTTCTCCGAAGTCCCTGAAGCGATTGCAATCAAAATTCAAATCATGACAAGAAATAGTAGGGTACATAATGCAGCCATCTACAATTTTACACTGAACTAAGGCAATTACAGTGAACAGAAGTAAAAGGAGCATAATAATTAAGCCAAAATTTACCTTGAATCTCCAATTTTGCTTCCTCTGATATCAGGAAGTACAAGTTTTGCCCCTAGATATCTGGCAATTTCCACGGCATCAGCAATCTAGGAGATGAACCAACGTTAGTCAACATGTCAGAAAATTATCTGGGATACATGAAATGATAATCATTGATCCTCACTCCAGCCAAAGAAACAAACTTAATATCAAGTCAACTTGGACATCTGAAGCAGTAAAGTTAGGTCTATTGACCATTGAGATAGCAGCCTAGTTTAACACCTACAATTGTTTCACAGAATAGCTACTCTGTGACCAATTTCTTTTTTTTAATTACAGCCCATGTTATGCCAATTTGAATAGTAAGATTATTGCATCGGTTTACGAAAAATCAAGTTAAGGTAACACAGTATACCTGTGAGACATGGTATTCAGGACCATTAGTCAACGAGAAAGTGATGAAGCCCTTGGAGTGCTCAACTTTAACCACAACCCCATGAAAGATAATGATAAGGAAACAAAATGAGAAGCACAAGAAACAGTCATGGCATCTTTAGCCAACAAACTTCAGATGAGAAGAACAGAAAACAGTCATGGTGTGTTTAACCATCGATCTCCAGAAGATCATTTTTGAACTGTTGTCATTGGTGTTCTCAGGTCAGTTTGAAACTTGTCTAGGCTTGCTTATTTCCACTTTCTTATTTTCCCTTCTATTTATGTTTCCTGATTTATCTTTATGACTAATCAAAACTCGTCCTTGTCTTGCTTTTTTTCGTACAGTTGGCCTTTAGCAATCGTTGGGAAGTTCATACCAGTCCCCGAAACTCCCCTAAGCCAATACTTCACAAGACTATTCAGCAAATGTTTATGTTGCAAATCCTGAATGTAAGTTGCCTTCAATTGTTAACATTTTAATCCAGGGAGTTGAACCATTTACATAATCTAGTGCCGTAATAAGCAAAACTGGAACTGACCTGTTCACATAAACAAACTTAAACCAATCTGGAACCACTATTGATCTGTAAAGCTGTATCCAGTATGGTAGTTACTAATGCCAGTTATATGTATAGTGGTTCTAGTTCTAAAACTGATATATGTGGAACTCAAGTTTGTGTTTGGGATATTCTAACTTTACGTTTTCATGTTCTTTTTTCAGGGGGTTCGGGGTTCTCTAAGTGTGCTTTATTAGTGATAGATGTATAGGATTATGTTCACGGGATTTGATCTGTAGTCTTAGTCTTTTGACCACCCACCACGTACTGCAACTTTGAACATCGGCGGCCGCACTATCTAACACTGACTGAGTATTGTTTATCTTCCTGGATAGATTCTTTGGTGTTTATATTACATTATATCACATACTAAATATCTTCTTTTGCGTTGAGTGGTTATAAGAGAATGTCAAGTTTTTCCTGAATTTGTTATCATTATTTGTTTTGCAAGTGCCGAAAATATAAGTGTTTATAAAACGTATTCCTATAAATTTAGATGTTTTGGTTTGCTTGCTTTCTTGGCTTCATTGTGTTCGTGAAACAGTTTCGTGAGTTTGCTGGTACTTCTGTAGGGAACTCTCTAATAGTTGTTTTGGTGTCTCGAATACCAGCTGAAACTTCTGCAGATGCCTCAAACGACATTTTACAATGACTTGTAATGCCGTTGGACTAATAGGCTCTATTCTATAAAAAAAAAAAAAAAAGATTTTGTTGCAGCTTGCAAGGAGATGGACCCGTGGAGTGTTGATATGGACTAGACAAAGGGTGTACCAAATCATCCATGACTTGTGATTCAGTAGTTAGCAAATGGGACCCGATGGAATTTGGTCCCTTGTAGCAACCTGGAATTGGATAAACTCAGCCCTTACCTAACAAGTTCAGTATGACTTTTGTTATAGGGAGGGGGCTGTTCGATCAAGGGTTTAACTCATCGTATGTAAAATCAGAGTTAACTCATCGTATGTAACCGAGTCTAACATTTCCACCGAGCCGGACAAATTTACCCTCGAATATTTCTTCTAAAACCCAAACAAAAGTTGGGTATAGTTTCACTCTTTTTTCTTCTTCAACTCCAACCGTGAAGAAGAAACCCTAGAAATTCTTTCTCAAATCATCCGGAAATTTTGTCGATACAATCGAACATAGTTTCTCCATCTAGGTCTTTCACCCCATTTCTAATTGATTTCATTTTATTAATTTCTCTAATACCTTTGCTTACTTTTATCAACAACCTGAGGACAAGCTAACTGTGTTGTACTATATCATAGATTAAGTGATGAAGAAAATGCGCTACAATATGAACTTGCCATAATAACAAGAACAAACCTCATCTACAATCAGTAAACCAAATTAAGTCTGAAACTTGTTAGGATTTTTTTTGCCTCGTTTACTGAAATATTAGTTTCTCGTTTCCCAGAATGAACGAGATTGTTAAGCTAGCATCCTGAATTTTCAGAAGTTCGTTTTCTTTAGATAGCATGAAATATTGGATGCTCGATTTCCAGGGTAAACGAGAATTGGGAAAATAGTTTTTTGGGAAGATGGAACACTGTTTTAGTATGGTGGCAGTTTTGATACTCATCTTAGTTTCTTAGAAGTGGAAGCGACTTGCAAGGATTTCAACCATTAATCAAAAGGAGAATTGAGGTACATTGGCTTCATTTATATTTTCAATATTATTATTATTATTGCAACTAACTTGTGGCCACATTGCAAGCTTATTCCTTGTTGGTCTACGTTTTATTCAAGAGAAAGAACAATAGAAAATCTGTAGACTGACTAACAATGTTACATCCATCTAAGCAAGAAGTTGATATCGCAAATTTCCGAACTGAGTTTAGTGAGAAAGTACTGAAAACCATGCAGTTTCTTGATTAAAAAATCAAACAAAATCGCTATTATTACTCAACATCTCTATCTAGTTGATCATTGTTTATTCATTTTATTTATAATGCTTCATGTGTACTGTGAATTCGTCATCTTGCATCTTAGCTGAATTAATTATGATTGTACTCACATAAGTATAGGTTGGATGGCTTTGTGTATTCCTTTGGCCAAGTGTGTATGCCTGAAAACAGGGACACAAATATACCGCTCACTCACAATGAAAAATGTGGCGTCTATACCTTCTTAACATTCAAATTAAGTGTGATTTTAGTAAGAGAATAATACTAAACAATCAAAACTGGAAGAAGAAAAATGAAAACCTAAACATCATGATTCACCTGCACCATCAATGGAATGGCAGTGAATATTGCATTTTCACCTTCTCTATGTCGGTAGTGAAATGTTACGTTTCACTGCCTTTTGTCTTGTAGAGAAATGTGGATTTCACGTTCCAAATTGTGAACGTGAATTCTTCATTTCTCTTCTACTGCTACCAAAGAACCGAGGTTTTACAGACATATTTTTTCTTATTATACTTACATAAAAATAAGAGAGAATCATGCTATAATCGATTGGGTTCCTGGGAATCTTTATTAATTTCAGATTTACAAAATGTTTGGTTTGATTCTCTTTGCTTTGAATGGTTAAATGTTGAGAGTTCAGCGTTATCTTTCCCAACATTCAAAATCTCTAATAATTTCACCAGTCATGAAGATATAGCTTCGGTGATAAAGTGTCAAAATCTCGATGATTTTACTTTAGGTTAACCATAGATGATACTGAGTTTTAGATTTTAATTTACGAGTATTTTTAGTCGTTGATGGTGATAACTTATTGAGCACCATCATGAATAGGTGGGTTAGTACAAGTAACAAGTGAGACTTTAAAGGGATATTTTGGTCCTGAAAATATTGGAATTTAACTCAGTAGTGGATCAGCGAGTTGAGTGCGAGTTTTCCACTCCCTTGATCCAAAAACCTCCTCCCAAAGTGTTCAGTATTTGCCCATTCTTAAGCTGGAGCTTCACAAATTGTATTTTTCACCAGGTTTAGTTTTCCAATTTTAAAACCATGGGACCCGAGAGCGTCCACAGTCATGGACTATCCTAAAACCAAAAACTATACCAAAAACTATTTTTTTTTGGTTTTAGTCGTGTTTTAAAACAATAGGGAGAGACTAAAATTTTAGTCATGCGAACATGCAGGTTACGCCCCATGGGGCGGACAAAAAATCATGCTCCCCATGGGCCTGGGGCGGCCATGCAGGCTACGCTTGAAAAAAAAAATGAAAAGTGAATGGGGCGTTAATGAAACCATGAGCCCCATTGGGGCGTATTTTCAAAGTGCGCCCCATGGGGCGAACGTTTAATAAACTTTTGGGTTACGCCTGGTTGAGGCGCGGACATTTCGTTTACGCCTGGTTGCGGCGCGGACATTTCGTTTCCGCTTTGTCATCGGGCGCGCACAATGTGATTATCTAAATTACGCCCACTTTGTGATGCTATAATCGCTTTTAGTCGAGGGTCGAGACCAAATTTGGTCCATATTTCACTCTCTCTCCAACTAAAACCAAATATATGGTTTTAGTACAGCCCCACTGCGATTAATTTTGTGGACTATGTGGGGTTTATTCCACTTTTTAGTCCATGACTGTGGACGCTCTAAGAACCTTAATTTATTCCCAAAAGTATTTAACAAGTACATGAGGGCCTTAAAACAAGAGTCCAAGTTTCTCTATTAGTATAAAGAAACTATAAATGGCCGTGAAGGAAAAAGATTTGTTTTCTACTCCCTCCGTCCCTAATTACCGTCCCTAATTAGAAGATCTATCAACTTATTATAGCTGTCAGATGAAAACCTATAGTCGGTCCAGATTCTTAAAATCATTAAATGAATTTGATGGATACTTTAAATATCCATGACCCGATTGAATATAAAAAAAGAAAAAAAATCTGACGTGGTCATCGTTCTCATGTTTTTCTCTTTGTCTTCCTCTCTTGGAATTATCAAAAATCTCCATTGCATGTAGATACTCCTGAAGCTTAAAGATCAAAGTGGGATACTTAATTTCCTAAATTCATTCAATTCCGAATGAATATCTTTGATTGGTTTACTATCTAAAGTTGGAATTTCAATTAAATGAACAATTTCACAGATCTACTACAAAAGCAATCATCCATTAGTTCCATCATATGTTAATTGTTCATAAAACTCTAGCAAAAAAGACGAAAAACAGATTCAAGATATCAGAATGATTTTAATTAATAACATATCATCCATCGTTGTTACCACACCCAAAGCAAGAAATCAATTTGAAAGATACCCGTATCTTTATCTTGAAAACCCCCTTCCAAATCTTCGAATCTATCAAGGTCTAACTATCAGAAGAGATTAAGTAAAAAAGGATTGAGAAGAGACAAAAAAAATCTTTTCTAAACTAATAAAATTAATGATGATCTGAATATCGAACAATCTTTAAATTTTTGGTCCTGTTTTCTTCACGTCTCAGCACTCAGCTCCTTTGATTATTGTTACAGACTCAATGAAAGGTCGGGGAGACGAAGAGAGAAAGACTGATAAAAGATTGAAGTTTGAAAAGAAAAAAATAAAACTTAGGCGGATATCGGGTTGCTCCATATTAATCACCCAGTTTGATTAAATCACAACCATTAATTTTACATAATCCGATGGTTGAAGCCCACTGTTAGATCTTGCAAAATTAGAGCCTGTCAATGGATCCTTCCTCTAGAAAGGATTAGAGTGACCGATTATTTTACAAAAATAATGACGGGAAACAAGCAAATGAAAGAATGCTTCAAAAGAAAAAGAAGAAATCAACGAATAATTAAAAAATGGTGCGCAAAAAATGGGTACAAAAGAAAATACTACTAGAAGGTAAAAGTAGCCTCTATTGATTAAGAAAATCAAGAAATGGTTGTTGATCCAGGTTGCTAATCATGTCTTCTTGATTGACATTGATATTTGTGGACGACGATGATGGTTGGCCAAATTGGAATAGCGATTGAGTTCCACCTAATACCGGTTCTTGCGGTAATTGTGTTTGTTGTTGCTGCTGCTGAGCATTATGGAATGCAATTTCACCTTGTGTTTTAGCTAGTTCACTTTGAACCATGAGTATTTGCTGCTGCAGCTGAGAGATAATCCCTACACATCCATAAACTGGATCTTGTACTCTCCATGTGGCCTCCAGAGACATACAATCCGCTGCTTCTGACCGTTGACTCACTGGAAGCCTCTGCAAAACAAATTATGATCAAATTAAAAAACGTTGATTATGATTAAATATATTTCTTATCAACTTCTATGGTAAAAATAATAATATCCTATTGTCACTGTGACATAAAATGTGCCTTGTTTTTAAGGAGATTGACAAATTATAACACGAATTAAGTTGTTTGAGGTCTAGTTAGAAAACCCGAAATTTTTTTTATTAACTTCTAGTTCTCTTACTTTAATTGATTAATTTATAAATTAAGTTACTCATAATAAAAAAAAAAAAAAAAAAAAAGAGTAAATTATACAAAAAAAAAATAGTAAACTAAATCAGAATTAAGGAACTGAATATACTTAATTATTTATAAAAAAATTCTCCGAATCAAAAGATTCACTGCTTCAGTAGGAAAAACTCTAATTTCCTTTGCAAATGTGATTTTAAAAATCAAATTAGTAATATAATAATAAGTTAAAATGATTATCAATATCTAAAGTATCATAATAATATCTAAGAAAAAACGAGAATGAAAATCTAAATAGTATAAAATAATATATTTACCTGTAACATTTTAGTAATATTACTGGCACCGAAGATTTTATGAACACAAGAAAATCTTTGAGGATTAGTGGAAGGAAAATATGGAGCTAATGCGCAATCTTCAGCACATCTTCTTCTTAAAGATTTGCAAGCTGCACATCTTGTTGAATTTGACATATTATCTTCTTTTTTTCTAGATTTTCTCAAGATATTTCAGCACGTAATAAAATCTTACTGATTCTTTATTCTCTATTTTTTTGATCTTCTTAGATTTTCTACTCAAATTTAAAAAGATATTGGATATGAGAAAGATTTGTGTTAACATTGTGGGTGAAGAGAGTGAATCAAAATTATGGTAATATTGTACAACGGCTAGTTTGTAATTTGTAAATGGCAAGTGGTTTTGTATTAGTGAAAATGTTTCTAAAGTTATAGAGATTTTCATGGGTGGCAAGTAATATTATTACCAAGAATTGGTTCTATTTAAGGTTCTTCTCTTTCTAGCCGTTTGTCCTAAATCGAGCAGCTACTTGGTCGGCGCTCTATTTTGTGGAAGTGACTAGCGAGGCTGCGTCTGGCTTTGACATTTTTTTAGGTCGTGCGTGCATGCACGTAGGGAGCTAGAAATGTAAAAATATTACTATTACTTTGAGCTAGAAATGTAAATAAATTTCTACTCACGTAAAAATGTTTTTTCTTGCTAATTTTTTCCTTCTTTTTAAATCTTTTAAAATATGGAGTGTTTTAAATTGTGCTCCTCCTAAAAATTGTAATGCTCTCGTTGATTACAAATAAAATGCCATTATATGCACCAAGTTTTAGTCGAACAAAGTTTTAGTTTTTCTGCATTTAGTTGTTTTGTTTCAGCAAAGCTAGCTTAAATCCATAGCCAATAAGATACGTCTAAAAATAGACATTTTATAATCATTAACTGAATTGCTCCATGGTAGTTGGCATATATACATTCCTTCATTTTGATCACGACGGTACAACACTGCATTAACAAATACGCTATAAAAAGCAAGCAGACGTCCTTGAAGAACACTCCCTATACAATCTCTTCGCTCATGAGGTCCTCATACAGCTGACAGTGGAAATGATGCATCGCTTTCTCCACAGTAGGAGCATACCTTCCACTTGAATATGCCGGTGATTCCAGTCCTTTCTGAACTCCTTCACACAATGTGATGTCTTCCATCTGCAAAATATCTCGGGCTCCCTTAAAAAGTCTCTCTTATGCATTATATTAAAAAAGGAACAAATAGCTAGGTTCCTCTCTGAATGACGAATGAAACTAGCTCCTCATCTTACCTGAACTCTTTCGCTTTCTTCTAGACTTTGACTGACGAAAACCTTGTCATCCTAAACACGTTAAGAATCAGAACAATAGGTAATCAATGCCCAATGAATTTGGAAGATATAAGGCAGCATTATGCAGTGATGGCATTCCTATAACGGTATAATTAACCTACCTTAAGAGAAGCTTCAAGGAAGTAATCGAATATTACTTGACATTTATTGGGTCCTAATGGAAGTACTAAATTAGTGTCCATCCACGGACCATACCTGAGAATTATGATTTCTCAAATTAGTTGTGTATAAGTAAGAAATTGGAAAGATCATTCCATAACTAATGAACGCAAGAAGAACAAATCTTAAAACCAGACAAAAAAAGGTTCCAGCTGACAGAGTAAGTACCTATTGATCATAAAGTTAGGGTACACAAAAGCATAAAAAGCTTTCGAGCCAAGCCTATCAAAATCATCTCCTCCTTGTTGCTGAGATGCACTGCTTTCACATGCTTGAATACTTACCTTATCGAAGATCTGAAGTAATCCAAATTCACACATCGGTAAAAACGATACTCCATGAAGGTCATAAAATTACGTGATTATATAATATGTATGTAACCATGATAGTTTTCTTTTACATAGTTCAATATACAAAAAAAGGGTACGAGAGTAAACATGGAGTAAACATACTGTCGTGGTGTAGACATCAAGCTTAAGGCCGGATGCAAGACCTGTATGCGCATATGGAACATGATAACCACCATCTAGGTAGTTATCACAGAAAACCTGCCACATATAAGAATCAATAAGTTTTCACTAAACGGAAACATCGCATATACACATTGTACTTGGAACTTTAGATACAGCATTATTTGAAATGACAACTAGAAAAAGAGATGGGATCGAATGAAAACCTTCCAGTTACATTCAATGGTATATTCACGTCTAGCCACATAACTTAGAGATGAATCAACCCCATTTGCACTGAATATCTCTGAACAGTTGCCAAGCCATTCGTTGCCAACTGTCTTATTAGCTGTCAGCTGAGGCTGCACTATACTTTCACCTAAGTTGATAAGCACGAAAGGACCCCATGTAGCTACTTGCAACGCTATTAGCCCATATTCCTACTCTCCATGTCAGGAAGGGGAAACATAGGAAATAAAACGTCGTTGCAAAGGCCTTACAAAATAATGATGAACGGAAATAAATCAATGATATGACGACAAAAATCAGCACTACACATACGTTAATGTTAAAGTCTTGTATTCCTGTTATTCTTGTCGCCTTGAGGAGTGCACCATCTAACCCATAAGTCCAGCCCTAAAAAAGTAACAATGTTGAAGATACCATAATACAAGACTAAAGATCAATGAAACAACACATAAGAAATCATATACATATATATATCATGTATTTTTGAGCTACATTAATCTCTGTATCATATCATGAAATATATCGAGTTTTTTTTTTTTTAGTTTCTATTAATAAGTCCTGAATCAAGGTAAGCCATAGACATAGAATAACAGAAAGTTTTGACCAAGCAGGAAACAATATAAGAACTCACGTGATAAGGGCATACGAAGCAAGGCTTTTGCCCACTTCCGGATGCAAGAAGAGAAGCATGATGCCGACAAACATTGTGAAAAGCTTGAATTTTACCATCTGTATCTCGACATATCACAAACTGTACACTTCCCAGTCTGCAGTTTTCACGTAACTGATTAGCAACTTCAGCATTACTAACCTTTCTAATGAACCAAAAATACAACAAAAAGGACTGACGTCCGACGGTGGCCTTCCCCCTAGATTTGGTTTCTCTACTAGGTGTTTTTGCCTATAAACCAGAGCACATAGATATGAATTGAAGTTAAAAATGAGCTTCCTGACTCAACCGACACGCATTTATCCGTCCTTTTACGGTCTATCTTTTTTAGTATAACTAGCCTTTTTGGTATGTACTTGTAATGAGAAAAACCCATACTGTATTTGCAGTGTCTATGAAATCTATATATCCAGCTCAAGATTTTTATTCAAGAAAATTGGAAGTACCTTCCGGTGAAAAAATCACGGGGATTTTTTATTTGTTCAGTATAACCTGAAAAAGAAATCAGCTGCTTGAGACATTTGACACAAAATTATCTACCCACCCCTAATACAAAGTAACAACTGTTCATATCAGGTGTGATTAAGCACCTCATTTCAAAGACTTTCCATAAAATAGTTTGAAATTTAACTGATTATTGGCCTAAAGATGATTGCTGATCTTTCAATTTATAGGCAAAATGCAGTACCCACACAGAATTCAAATCAATTGACAATTAACTTTCAACAAACTAAAAAAAAATTGATTATGCTTTAAGGGAAAAAAAATGAAGAAATTTATTGATTAGGATGAAATTTTGTTTGCAGATTAATGCGATGATAACGTACCTACAGCTTGCCATCCACGATAAAAGACGCGATCAAATTCCAAAGAGAGGAACGAAGAGTCTGTATACCAAGAACTAGGTGGTGTTATGGCTTTTTCAATTGGAATATCAGGGTTGAATTCTTCAACCAATTTTTGAGTTCTAGCATTCAATGATGAAACATGATCATCAGCTGATAACGAGTTGCAAATGATCATACTACGTTTGGGTAAACATTTTGGATGATTATGATGATATACAGTATTAGGGATTGATGAAATTATTTGAAGTTTTGGGGTTTCTAAGGGATGAGGAAGATGAAGACCTAAGAATATTGGTTTAAGAATCGCCATATGGCTCAAGTGTAGAGCACAAAAACTAGTGTCTTCGCTGCTGATATCCGACAAGCTAGTAGCTAGTTCCTTTTTTTTTTCTTTGTGCGAGTACTCGAAGTTGAAGCTAGTGAAAGTTCTGGATATCCGACAAGCTTCTTCTGATATCCGACAAGTTTGCGACTATTGTCTTTTCTTTCAACCCCTCATGAGGAGACCAAATATGTGAGTTCCCTGTTCCCGGTGTTGTCACTGATTTACCGGTGAACTTTTCTGTAATAGCGTAGTTATGGACCGCAAATTTTTTTTATTTTTTATTTTTTTTGAGAGGAAAGGATATATATAGAAAAAAAGGTGGTAATTACACTGATAAAATCAAAAAGCCAACAAAAATTAAAACCTCAATTACATATGGATGATTTCCTCCTAATGATGCACAACCTTGGCTCGTTGTAGCAGCTTTTGAACAAATGCGGTGAGAGCTCCAAAGCAAAATATGCAGCTTGATTGCGTGCATCAATTCCTCTTTATGTCTAAGCCTTCCACCGTGCCTCCGTCTGTTTCTTTCCAACCATAATTCCCAACCAATAGCAAAAGGAAGTAAGTGCCATATTACCTTCATTCTTTTTCCCAGACCAACCAACCTCCATCCGAGTAACAAGTTAGAAAGAAGCGGAAGAACCCATGGAACTTTTAAACAGCAAAAGAATTTCTCCCAAATAGCTCTTGATATCTCACGAGTGAATGAAAAGATGGTCTTGATTTTCTTAGAAGAATTGCAAAGAAGACAAACGTTCGTCGTATTTCCACTCACAGCGCTGAAGCATAATGCAGTTGGAATCGGTTGTGCATGGCAGCCCATCATGAACTTGACTTTTGGTGGCGGAGCTTGTTCAGTTCACCGCCAAAGAACTCTAATCCTACTCAGATCCCTAGGGTGATCTCCATAATGGACCATGATTGTATTCTCCATAATCGGATCCCTGGGTGATTGTTTTTTAATATCATCGGTGGATTAACATCACTAATAATCAGTATCATTCTGTCATCATTTTAATGGATGATTGGAGGGATTTAGAAGAACCTAATTTGAA
>JAJJWX010004938.1:0-44989 GCA_023529315.1 Papaver bracteatum | reverse complement strand
ACAATTGAATTATCTTTGCCTTTTTGGTTTTTCTTGGAACTTGAATTTTTTTTGGCTGGCAGATGGTATTTGGGATGTTGGGTTTTGCATTTGTTGAGATGACTCTCCACTTTATTAAATTTACATGCACGAGGTGTCTGTACTTGAATGTAGGGGGCATGTCCTACGATGGATAGGTCGTTTAGGGGTGTTGTGTTGTTGCCTTTGTGACCGTTATCTCTATAAGCATGGTCTGAAATGTGTAGCTGCTCTAGGTGTTGTGTGTTGTTATTTTTGGGGTAATCAGGGTCATGGTTGTGAAAATCGTACGATTCGATTCAAAAGCTAAAAAATCGATTCGATTCAAAAGCTAAAAAATCGATTCGAATCGGTGCTTCAAATCGTTTTTTTCATGAAGCGTACATTGACTTAGTTGACTTACGATTCTTGACCTTTGACCAATACATAATTTGACACGTACTGAAAATACTAAAGGAAAATTTGAGAAAAATGAGAGAGCCAGATGAGATTCGAACCTGAGGCATCTAGTATAGAACGAAGCATCCTCAACCACTGTGCCGAATTGGCTGCTGTTGTCATTTCTGAACATTTTTTATATATGATGAGTCATTTCTTAACGTTTTTTTTTTTTAAATATAATGAACTTGCAAAAATACCCTTATGAACTTTACAAATACCCCTAAGCCTAATACATTACTAAAATACCCTCTTTTATATAGTGTATATACAAAACTACTAGCCACTATTTAAAAAAAAAAAAAAACAAGTGTATTGTCCACCGCCAACCACCACCACCATTGTCCACCGCCGCCGCCAACCACCACCGCTATCACCGCCATGAACGCCACCACCATCTGCAAATAGCCACCAACCACCGTATCGCCGCCAACCACACGCGCCGCCAACCACCACCACTTGTCCACCAACACCGCTAACCACCACCATTGTCCAGCTCATGACCACCACCACTTGTCCACCATCCCTAGCCAGCGCCATAACCGCCACCCACCTCCAATAACCGCTGTCACCGCCACCGACGACCACCACTACCATGTGGAGTCAACTTGCTGAAGTTGTGTCCATATAGGAGGCAACTAGCTCAAGTTGTCTCCAATAAATAATGTCCATATCGGAGGCAACTAGTTCAAGTTGTCTCCAAAAGTGGAGGCAACTAGCTTAAGTTATCTCCGATAAATAATGTACAGGAATAAGTTGCAAAACAAAATGGAGGAAACTAGCTCAAGTTGTCTCCGAATCTAAGGAAACTAGCTCAAGTTGTCTTCAAATGTGAAGGAAACTAGCTCAAGTTGTCTTCAAATGTGAAGGAAACTAGCTCAAGTTGTCTTCAAATGTGAAGGAAACTAGCTCAAGTTGTCTCCAAATGTGAAGGCAACTAGCTCAAAGTTTCCTTCAAAAGTGAAAGCAACTAGCCATAGTTGTGTCCAAATCTAGAAGCAACTTGTTCGAGTTGTATCCAAAAATAGAGGCAACTAGCACAAGTTGTCTCAAAAAAAATAAAAAATTATACACATTTAAGAAGAGTTTCTGAAGAATTAACCATCTGAGCTTAAAGCACATTTCTACCTTGAACTACACTGTCTAATGATGCATAATAATTACACAAACATTAGAAAAATAAGTGCGGCAACTAGAAATGTAGCAATATACACAGAGTTAATTCATATTTGGGCAACCTAAAGAACTACAATGGATATTAAATCCAAACAACCTTAAAATATTAGACAATGGTTACTAAAGCTCAGAACTACAATGGATACTAAAGCTCAGAACTTAGTATAAGTTCACAACTTTGTAATACGATTGAGAAAAAAAGTGGAACATGCTGCAAGTGCAACTACATAAATTAAACTAAATTAAACTGGTCACAAAGGAAGTGAACTGCAGGGATAGAGAGTGATTATAACTAACATGAATAAACGAAGTGTTGCCACCAAACGGTCTGCAGGCCATCAATTCAAATATGTACATTTCTTTTTTTTTTCAATTTTCTCCATAACTAGAATTGGAAATTCTTCCACAATTGACAATGCAAAATCTATAGTGACAGAAACAAAAAACTTAATTAGCTATAACTGTGTTAGTATAGCACTTAGCTTATCATGAATCGTAGAGAACGAAGAAAAGCCTAGTAAATTACCAAATATTAAAACTGTGAAATACAAAATCATTTTTACTATCCAACACAGTGGTGTTTTCGTACCGTAGAAATTGGCTTCGATCGTATTGCACAAAATCCTGACACCATTAGCACCACTCTAGTTGTTCATCACCCCTAAGCATCACTCTCAGCACCAACCACATCTCACTACCTTTTACATCCTTGTCTTCTCCTAGCATCATCAATTTCTAATCTGCATAATATCATCCACCAAAAACTTGAATATCAACAGCTTCCATCCATTCAAATCAACAGCTCCAATACCTCATTGAGCCAACCCTAACTGCAATTCCAATACCATTTTATGTATCTAAGAACTGCATCTGCATCTTCTTTGCAATTTATATCAACATTTATCACCACCACAAATCAATCTTCTCGTTTTCTCCATCACAGATCCTTTATCCTGATTTATCATAATCTTAGCTTCTAATTCCTCTTTTCGATTCAAATCAACAACACCTGGGTTACCTGAGATAAAAACCCTAACTCATAATCCATTCAAAAAACCGATACTCTCCTGTAATTCCTTCGTAAACCCAATCAAATCAAACCCCTCTCTCAATTTTCAACATAAAGCCATAAACCCAAATTCTAACTCTAAATCACTCCTACACTACTGAACTTCTCTAAAATTTTGATCAATTTTTACTCTTTGATTTTATGGTTTCATACACGGTAGGTGAGGCAACAAAAACCTAAATCAAATACGTTGATAAATAAAATCAAAAACCTGAATCAAAAATGCAAAAATCAAATCGATGAAAATCAGAAAATAAAATCGAAAACCTAAATCTCGATCTCGATCGACTGGATCTTCAATTGACATTGAAATACCTCTTAAAATGAGAAGAGTACGAACTGTTTGATTTCGAAGATTTCATTGATTCCATACGAAGATATCTATCATCTATTTCAAAATTTTGAATCCTCTCTGAACGACGGCGGAGATGTGGCGATGTTGATAGTGTTTACGGCGGCGGAGAAACGGTGCTGATGGTGGTGGTGATGATGGGTGAAAGTGGAGGACAGAAAAGTAGAGTGATGGAGAAATTTCAGATCACAAATGAAATGAAACGATTCGATGACTTTTCTCAAATAAAATCGAAAACCTCATAACTCATTCGATGAAAAATGAGATGGTGGTGGCGACGGATATGGTGGTGGCGACGGAGATGGAGTATAAAAAGAAGAAGGTGGCGACGAAGAAGAAGAAGCTGAAGAGTATAAGAAGAGTTAAAGGTTAAAACTGGAATTATTGGAATTATTTTTCTATTCATAATTTCACTTCTGCCATTAGGGGTATTTGTAAAGACTCATAAGAGTGTTTGTGCATGACCCATGGATAGTAGGGGCATAAATAACATTCCCACAAAGAAAAAATATAAGCCCCACTTTTGGTTAAGAGATATTTATATGCATATATACATCGATTTAATAATCAACCATGACTCTATGATTCGCGATTTAAAATACGATTCGATTCTCAAAATTGAAAAATGATTCGCTCTGCGATTTATGATTTCACAACCTTGATCAGGGTATGTACTGAGTACTGATAAGACCTTACAGAAAATAGCACTATTCACCAAGCACTATTTACCAAAGACCCGCATCCAGCAGAATGGCCCTGCCCCGAGTACCTACCTTGAAACGGGTACCGATACCACAAGCCAAACAAATGTTGACATCCCGGATAATATTTCCAATCAGCCAGACCTCCATGTACCTGAAAGTGAAAGATCAGATCAGATGAGGTGAGTTTTGTTTTTTATGACCAAGAACCGAAAAAACACAGTGAAAGTTTTAGTTTTTTATTTGCCGGGGAATCTGCCAGAATATGTTGGTGAAAAGAAATTTATGGTTTGGAATTTTAATGCAACCACATTTATTTTGAACAAATCCCCTCCTCTTTTTATACGTTTGTGTAGCTCTGACTTTCTTCTACCACTTCTTTTATCTCTCTCTTGAAAGGAATTTCCATCTATGAAACTTTCATCCCCCTTAGGTTTACTTTTGAGATGGCTCATCTCATTCATGGAGTACTTGTAACTAATCAGATGAGAGAAGATTTCCTCGTTGATAGGGAGCATTTTTATTATGATAATCCTGCTACATTGCAAGTTCATCCACTCGACGTAACCCCTACACATGCTGCCTATTTGAGTGCCCTTCATGATGTGCACCAACTTTATGGTCGTTTTTCCGATGATGAAGAGAATGATTATTATCCAGAGGTCGATGAAGCTGAGGCTGTGGTTCCTTCTCCTCCTGAGTTTATGAATACTGCAACCCTTGTCCAACTTGTTCAACATGAAAAAGACTTCGGCATTGCTAATGCTATAAGTGATACTGAAGGGCCATGTCAGGCAAGCCAATGTGTCTCTGTCGATCATACTACTGACGTTGCTGATGGCGATGTTATTTCTGATGTTTGTGAAAGGGAGTTTGTTGTTTGTACTCATGCTGCTAGTGATATTGTTTCCGGCGATGCACGAGCTTTTGAACCTAATCCAGAGCAACATGAAGTTGATGTTGATATGATTTCTTCTAGTGAAGATGAAGCTTGATATTTCTAGATGTATTATCTCACTTTCTTTTTTTTGCTTTTTTGTACCTTCCCGCAACTACTGTTGCTGTTTGATCTTTATGCTTCCTTTTTTTTCCTTTTTTTCTATCCTCATCCCTGATGTAACACAATGAACTTAATGTAGATATTTTTCCCCCCCGATGGACTTTGAACCTTCAAATAAAGGCTAGACTAGACTTTCCACTATCAGTCTCCTAATAGAAACACACAAACTGATTCTAGAATCCCGAAACCCAGAGTAACATTAGCAAACAAGAATCACCACCGGACAAGAATCACAAATCGAACAAGAATCACTTTAACGAACAAGAATCACTTTAAAGAAACCAAGAGTAATTTAGATTTTTTTTTTTTTTGAAGCAAAGAGTAATTTAGATGAACGAATTGGCATCACTTTAATCTCAGCAGGATGCACGTGTGTCTTGTTTAATACAATTCAATGCATAGTCGAATATAAAATTCGCTGAATTTATGTTTCAAGTGATAAAACTAAAACTAGGTCTTTGATCGGTACAACACCTTGCTTCAAAAATTCGACCCCATTAACCACAACGCTAGAAAAAATTATGCTTTTATATAGAAAATTCCTTGGATACTCAAGGATATATCCTAATTAATATTGAGAATCACTTTATTTACCTTAATTGGAACCTACAATAGTTTTTTTTTTTTTTCCAGAAGATTGCACATAACTAGTTTTCTAATTTAGTCAAGTACATGAATTTACACTATCTAATACTAATTGTCATACTAGTAGGATTTCTCATATATTGGTCGGAATATTATGTTTTGCAATCAAATAATATCAATTTGGGAAATTATATTAATTTAATATATTTGAGAATTTTTGAAATTAGATTTTTCTTGTTTTCCAAACAAGCTTTAGTCATGACACTATGTAAAGTGGGGCTTTTTTTCTTACAAACTCATCAGGAAACACACCTAATAATGTGGTAGTTAATTTACCGCTGACTAGTAAATCTGGTTCACTTCGGAAAAAACGCGATTAAATAGATCCCAAGAAGTTTTACCAGTACCGTTAGTGGGAAACTAAGTATCACTCTTTAGTTTTCGTTGAACTGACTTATAGTTATCTTATAGATATACGCTACTCAAGAACTTTGAACATCAGACTACAATAGATTCAAGTGATTTTGAATATGTTCATATAACTATCGATTTGCCATAGTTAAAGATTACATGAGCTTTTAATTTCGTTTGCGAACTCAACTCTTTAGGTTCATGAACATAGTGGATAAAAAGTGTCCAAGAGAAATAATCTTCTTTTATGTTCGCAAACTCAAAACTTAGGTTCACAAGCCTAACTAGTCAACCAAAAAGCCTCGAGATATGAAAACTTATAGCTCTTGGGTTCATGAGCTCAATTTCTGAATTCATGAATATAGTGTATGAAAACATCCAGGAGAAAATGTCTTTGCCTAGGTTCGTGAACTCAAAAAGGTAGGTTTCCCTTGTTCTTATTATCACTTATTAATTTCCCACTAGTTCGTAGTTTTGAATTGTGACCAACAATATCTTGAAATCAAGACCTCACTTAAATTACCCAAGGATGTCTAGTCCCTAACGAGTTCCTTATTTGCAAATCATTTTAGTACTAAAGTCTTTGACTTTTCTATGATTGATAAATAGATAAATAAAAGGATTAAGAGTATGAAAGGAATATTAGTTTTCGTTACTAACCTTTAGTGAAGTTCTTAGAGTGATGTTTTCGTGTAATCTTCAAACTCCATCCTTGAAGAGTAACTTGAGTGAATCCTAAAACTTTACTATCTAATCTGACATAATCTAGTCCGAAGCTAACTTTAGTAGTCTATAAATCAGGAAATAGTTTGGGTAACTAAATATGACAACGTACTTGATATATCAATGCATGTGGGGTTGAACTAAACATTCTTATTTAACAAATTCAGCTGGTGGTTTTGTGGTGTTCCCTTACTATTCTCTTATAGTGAATCTCATAATTATTAGAAGTATTTTTAAGCTTTAGAAAATGTCTTTATCTTTGCATTAACTATTGTATACACATATGATCTATGCAATCTTGATTTTTCGAGGGAAACTTGAAAAATCTTATCCAAATTTTTGCATGACTATTTCCAGGTCTTGATGTGATGCTCAACGTGAATCATTCTATCGCTATCAACTATTGTATTTAGTATATCAACCAAGAGAGGTTCTATCGGGTTATATTTCCATTGAGAGATAATAGTACATCACCTTTTGATCATGGTAGTTCAATATTCTGACGTGCAAATGTTGATGGTCTTTTTGAGATGAAGATTTGCAACAAATTATGATGCTAAGCCTTCTTGGTCAGGATGGAATTCTTAATTGATCTAAACCAAAATCCTTTCTTTGTATAATATGTGAAAAGAT
Organism: Papaver bracteatum; assembly: GCA_023529315.1. Classification (NCBI taxonomy): domain Eukaryota; kingdom Viridiplantae; phylum Streptophyta; class Magnoliopsida; order Ranunculales; family Papaveraceae; genus Papaver; species Papaver bracteatum. Next base: position 37,823 of record JAJJWX010004938.1, on the reverse strand, counting down.
GAGGGTACCCAAATATAACTCAATCTAAAACTTTTCCACCTATAAGTCCTTTCCCCGAAAGTGATTGTCTATGGACTGAGTCGAGACAATACAACTAATCGTTTCACACTTCGTTTGATCATATATGGATACTAAATCGAGATAATATGACAACAAGATAACTTGTGTGATTGACTATGGATGCAAGATCGAGACAATACAACAACGAAGTATGATTACTTGATAATAGGTTCGAACTTAACCAAACACTTTAGGATTGCTGTCAAATAATTAGGAATTAACGTTTGTGTATTTTACTTCTAATTATAATAAAAATAATTATAATTGCGGAAATAGAAAAGTAAAAGACACAGCAAGATTTTGTTAACGAGGAAACCGCAAATGCAGAAAAACCCCGGGACCTCGTCCAGAATTGAATACTCTTAGGATTAAGCCGATATACAAAATATAAACCAACTTCGTATAGTTGAGACCAAGAAACTAAACCTATAGTTCACCTAGTTCCTTTAGTATACATGCGCCTCCAACTTTTAATAAGTCATGCACTTGGAACAATTCCTTTGGTTCATATTCCAAACAGTAAAGGAACAACAAATATGTTCGATAACAACTCTTTTCAAACGACGTGATATGAGTTTGACAAAAGGCTCTTTCGTTTATCCCAATAAACTCCTTTGTCGGGTTCTTAGATTAATCTCTTAAACAACTACCAAAGTAATTGGCTAAACTATGCAATCAATACTTTTAATCACAAAGAATTGTATTGATACCGATCTACTTAACTAATCAATCCAATCTATCAAAAGATAAACCAATTATAGTTGGATCCCTCCAGCCGATCAAGTTTTGTGCACACCAAATATTATGAACTCAAATAATAAATCTTCTTTGTCTTCAAATCTTCTTAGATCTTCAATAAACACCTGCACACAAACAACTTGAATATCTTATGATCAATCACACACAGAACGGAGTCTGTTAACAATGGATTATCACAAGATGTTTTTAGATCTACAAACAGTTCTAAAGATCCCCGTCGATACTTCGATCTAGTTTGAGTGAATCTTATATCAGAAGAGAAGATTCTCAAGCATAAACAAACTAGGTGCAATCAAAGTTCAACAACCGTTAGTCAATCAAATCAATCTAAAACCAATAATAAACTGTAATTATCTAGTTTCCCACCAACACTACTCGTAGAGCTCCTCAATCCCAAAGAAGTCTTTAAAACGAGCGGTCGTAAGAGATTTCTCCTAATTAGGGTACCTTCCTCTCCGAATAGACGGCCCCACCAGTAACAACACAACTAGGTAGTTTTGTTGGCTCTGGGGATTAGTTTGCTCGAAATGCAAACTTCAGTATTTATAGACAAGGAAGTTTGGACACCAAGGAATTTCGAAAACTGAATATTCTCAAAGATATCCAATAAAGTCCAAATCGGTTTTCATAATTCCTGGAAATGCTCTATCCAAATATTGACCGAAATCTCAGCATAAAATCTCCAATTAGTAAATGCACATTACCAATTTTTATTTTCTAAAGATATGCATTTAATTGTTGGAAATTAAAATCATATAAAACTAAAAACCTTAATTAAAAGATTCACAATTTATCTCGATCCGGGATTCTCCTTCAGTTATTAAGGAATATCTTTGAACAATAAAAGATAAGAATTATTGCACATGTTCAAATTATGTCGACATCTTTACTTTGTAAATCCTTTTTCATATTTACAATCTTGGAACCATTTGCCACACTTCCAAACAAGTTTAGAATTGGTTCATCTGACTTCCAAGAACTATGTGATTGATTATCCTATCAAATCACTAATCATGGGTTTAACGGTTCTACCAAAACAAGTTTATGTTCTACCTCCATGTGGGTACTAGGATCAGTCACACTAGTTACCAAAAGTTGGTTGACTAGGTACTACGATCGGTTACCACATATTTATAGTATTTAACTTGTAATTGGTTGCACAAATCATAGGATTGGTTACCAATTACTAAGACTTGTTGCACATCTTACAAGGATCGATTCCATATACTTGTGATCGGTTGCACCTCTTACTAGGATCGGTTCCCCAATGTCTATAGTTGGTCATACCAATTACAACATATCGATCATACCATCTCAAATGATTACTTAAGATCAGTTTCACTAATAAAAGTCATACCAATACAAAAGTGAGGCATTAATAGTTTTACCAAGATACATAAACAAGTTATGAACGGTTATACTAAACACACATATTGGTAATCCAAATATTTGCAATGAATAACAATACCAATAAGCCTAGCGATTTCCCTTCCGATTCACAAAACAAGTTTATGAACTATACTTCGTTTAAACAAATGTAAAAACATTGTTTCCTAGGACGAAATCTTCACCCATACCCATACATAATCACAATAACATTCATAAGATTATGTCGATGTCTTATATACGAAGTTCAAAAGATAGATGTTATACTTCATATTTTAATTCCTTAATAATATGTCTAACTAGAGTATAATCATTCATACCTTCGCAGTTATGTTTTCAATATGCACGACTTGAAAGATACGTTAGGAATGAAACAGTTCAAGTCAAATATTACTAACCTCAAGAGGAAGGATGATGTCGTCGATGCAGCTCTTTACTTCTTCACATTCTTCAAGTCTTCATGTAATACTTGTAAGTCTCATATCCTAGTAACTTTCTAGATAACCTATATGAAATTGGCTTTAGTAAATGATCAAGCGACTCTTTAAATGAGTTTTGATTCACTAAAATATGACAACCAAACTTGATATACCAACGCTTGGTGGGTTCAACCGAGCAATGCTCTAACAATATGCGTTGTTCCCTTTCTCACAATATACACATATATGAGGAGAATTTATAATGAAGTGCTTGAAAACTTCAGGAAGACTTAGAAATAACATCCATGTGTTTTATTCTTTGCCAATCTGATAGAGCTAAAGATAGAGAATGAGAATTTACAATCACCATTATGCTAGTTAACCAAAGGAATGGAAATTTTAAAATATTACCAAGTATGCTAATGGTAGTTAGAGATGCCAACATTGGTAACATAAAGACCTTATATCCAGCTTATGGATTTTATTACGAGGAGGAGGAAATTGAGATTACTATTCATGTCTTAAGTGAAGGATTTATTGTGAAATGACGATAATTGAAGAAACATATACACCAAAATCAGGATTTTCTCACAGTGTAACATGTCACGGTTTATTTTTCAGTCACTGATACACCTGTGATAAGTCCTGCAACAGTTATAACTGTTGTTAAATTTTGTATTCGTGATAATAATTAGGAATATTAAATTTTTTTATTAGTAACAATAATATTTGTTGACAATTATCCAGACAATCACAATTATAATCTAAAATGATGTTTCCACCCAAAAATTTCACCACATCTAAAACAACCCCAAATTAGTAACACTTAGGATTTTGCTTGTCAATACTTTAGCAACATTTATAAAAAATAACAATTTTATTTAATTTCTAAAAATCAATATTGATTTTTTTATTTTTTTATTTTCTTAATATTAGAAAACTGGATCAAGACCAAGTCAACAAGTCATGACTTTGTAGGAAATTTGACTTGGACAAATACCAACATTTTCTCTCGATTTTTTCGACAAAACCACAACAAAAATATTTGCTTCTTCCGAAGACTGTGATAATGACCAGACTACCGTTATCGGAATAAGTGCAATAAATATTTCGAAGACTGTGAAAATGACCATATTACCCTTATTGGAAATAAGTGCAATATATATTATGGAGACTGTGAAAATGACCAGAATACCCTTATCGAAAATAAGTAAAGTAAATATTACAGACTGTAAAAATGACCATATTACCCTTATTGGAAATACGTGCAATAAATATTATGGAGACTGGGAAAATGACCAAACTACCCTTATTGAAAATAAATAAAGTAAATATTAAATACTGTAAAAATGACCATATTACCCTTATTGGAAATAAGTTCCATAAATATTATGGAGACCGTGAAAATGACAAAACTACCCTTATCGAAAATAAGTAAAGTAATATTACATACTGTCAAAATGATCATATTGCCCTCATTGGAAATAAGTGCAATAAATATGAGGGAGACTGTGAAAATGACCAAACTACCCTTATTGAAAATAAATAAAGTAAATATTACATACTGTGAAAATGACCATATTACCCTTATTGGAAATAAGTGCGATAAATATTATGGAGACTGTGAAAATGACTAGACTACCCTTATCGAAAATAAGTAAAGTAAATATGACCATATTACCCTTATTGGAAATAAGTGCAATAAATATTATGGAGACTGTGAAAATGACCAAACTACCCTAATCGGAAATAAAAAATAATAATTCTTATAATTCTATACCCTTAGGAAAACAAAGTGCAATAAATAATGACCAAAATGACCATATTACCCTTATTGGAAATAAGTGCAATAAATATTATGGTCATTTTCACAGTATGTAATATTTACTCTACCTATTTCCGATAAGGGTAGTCTGGTCATTTTCACAGTCTCCATAATATTTATTCCACTTATTTCCGAAAAGGGTTATACGGTCATTTTCACAATCGGTAATATTTACTTGACTTATTACCGATAAAGGTAGTCTGGTCATTTTTACAGTCTCCATAATATTTAAGGCACTTATTTCCCGTAAGGGTAATATGGTCATTTTTACAGTCAGTAATATTTACTTTACTTATTTCCGATAAAGGTAGTCTAGCCACTTTCACAGTCTCTATAATATTTATTACACTTATTTCCAATAAGGGTAATATGGTCATTTTTAAAGTGTGCAATATTTACTTTACTTATTTTCAATAAGGGTAGTTTGGTCATTTTCACAGTCTCCATAATATTTATTCCACTTATTTCTAACAAGGGTAATATGGTCATTTTCATAATTGGTAATATTTACTTTATTTATTTTCAGTAAGGGTAGTTTGGTCATTTTCACAGTCTCCATAATATTTATTCCACTTATTTCCAACAAGGGTAATATGGTCATTTTCACAATTGGTTATATTCACTTTTATTTTCAATAAGGGTAGTTTGGTCATTTTCACTGTCTCCCTAATATTTAATGCACTTATTTCCAACAAGGGTAATATGGTCATTTTCACAATTAGTAATATTTACTTTATATATTTTCACAGTCTCCATAATATTTATTGCACTTATTTTCAAAAAGGGTAATATGGACATTTTCACAGTCTGTAACAGTTTATTTATTTTCGATAAGGGTAGTATGGTCATTTTCACAGTCTCCATGATATTTATTGCACTTTTTCCATTAAGGGCAATATGGTCATTTTCGCAATCAGTAACATTTACTTTACTTATTTTCGATAAGGGTAGTATGGTCATTTTCAATATCTCCATAATATTTACTGCACTTATTTCCAAAAAGGGTAATATGGTCATTTTCACAGTCTGTAATATTTACTTTACTTATTTCTAATAAGGGTAGTTTGGTCATTTTCACACTCTCCATATATTTATTGCACTTATTTCCGATAAGGGTAAAATGGTCATTTTCACAGTCTGTATTTATTTTCGATAAGGGTAGTCTAGTCATTTTTCACAATCTTCATTATATTTATTACACTTTTGTCCAATAAGGGTAATATGGTCATTTTCACAGTCTGTAAGAATTACTTTACTTATTTCTCATAAGGGTAATATGGTCATTTTCACAGTCTCCATAATATTTATTGTCTTTTTTCCGATAAGGGTAATATGGTCATTTTCACAGTCTGTAATAATTACTTTACTTATTTCTGATAAGGGTACTATGGTCATTTTCACAGTCTGCATAATATTTATTGCACTTTTTCCCGTATGGGTAACATGGTCATTTTCATAGTCTGTAACATTTACTTTACTTATTTTCGATAAGGGTAGTATGGTTAATTTCACAGTCTCCATAATATTTATTGCCCTTTTTTCCAATAAGGGTAATATGGTCATCACAATCGGTAATATTTACTTTACTTATTTCCAATAAGGGTAGTATGGTGATTTTCACTGTCTCCATAATATTTATTGCACTTTTTCCAATAAGGGTAATATGGTCATTTTCACAATTGGTAACATTTACTTTACTTATTTCCGATAAGGGTAGTATGGTCATTTTCACTGTCTCCATAATATTTATTGCACTTTTTTCCAATAAGGGTAATATGGTCATTTTCACAATCTGTAAGAATTACTTTACTTATTTCTGGTAAGGGTAGTTGGGTCATTTTCATAGTTTCCATAATATTTATTGCACTTTTTCCAATAAGGTTAATATGGTCATTTTCACAGTCTGTAATATTTACTATGTTTATTTTCAATAAGGGTAGTTTGGTCATTTTCACAGTCTCCGTAATAATTATCACACTTATTTCCAATAAGGGTAATATGGTCATTATCACATATCATCTGAAAGAGAAACTCAGGTCTAACTCTAGTAACCTTTGAACCTGTGGTGTTCAATTCTGATTTATATTTGTCTTCAGTTCATCCGAAAGAGAAACTCAGGTCTAACTCTGGAAATCTTTGAACCTGTGATGTTCAATTCTGATATATATCATCCACAGTTCATCTGAAAGAGAAGCTAAGTTCCAACTCTAGTAATCTTTGAACCTGTGATGTTCAATTCTGATATACTTCGTGTCCAGTTCGTGCGAAAGAGAACCTCAGGTTTAACTATGGTAATCTTTGTTTAAACCTGTGATGTTCAATTCTGATATATTTCGTCTCCAGTTCATCCGAAAGACAAACTCAGGTGTAACTATGGTAATCTTTGAACCTGTGATGTTCAATTCTGATATATTTCGTCTCCAGTTCATTCGAAAAAGAAATTCAGGTCTAACTCTAGTAATATTTGAACCTGTGATGTTAAATTATGATATATTTCATCTTCAATTCATCCGAAAGAGAAACTCAGGTCTAACTCTGGTAATCTTTGAACCTGTGATGTTCAATTCTGATATATTTCGTCTCCAGTTCATCCGAAAGAGAAACTCAAGTCTAACTCTAGTAATCTATGAACCTGTAATGTTCAATTCTGATGTATTTGTCTTCAGTTCATCCGAAAGATAAACTCAAGTCTAACTTTGGAAATCTTTGAACCCGTGATGTTCAATTCTGATATATATCATCCACAGTTCATCCGAAAGAGAAACTAAGTTCCAACTCTAGTAATCATTGAACCTATGATGTTCAATTATGATATATTTCGTCTTCAGTTCATCCAGACGAGAAACTCAGGTCTAACTCTAGTAATATTTGAACATGTGATGTTCAATTCTGATATATTTCGTCTCCAGTTCATCCGAAAGAGAAACTCAGGTCTAACTCTGGTAATCTTTGAACATGTGATGTTCAATTCTGATATATTTCGTTTCCAGTTCATCCGAAAAAGAAACTCAGGTCTAACTCTGGAAATCTTTGAACCCGTGATGTTCAATTTTGATATATATCATCCACAGTTTATCCGAAAGAGAAACTAAGGTCTAACTCTGGTAATCTTTGAACATGTGATGTTCAATTCTGATATATTTCGTCTTCAGTTCATCCGGACGAGAAACTCAGGTCTAACTCTAGTAATCTTTGAACCTGTGATGTTCAATTCTAATATATTTGTCTTCAGTTCATCCGAAAGAGAAACTCTGGTCTAACTCTTGAAATCTTTGAACATGTGATGTTCAATTCTGATATATATCATCCACAGTTCATCCGAAACAGAAACTAAGTTTCAACTCTAGTAATCTTTGAACCTGTGATGTTCAATTATGATATATTTGTCTTCAGTTCATCCAGAAGAGAAACTCAGGTCTAACTCTAGTAATCTTTGAACCTGTGGTGTTCAATTCTGACATATATTTCGTCTCCAGTTCATCCGGACGAGAAATTCAGGTCTAACTCTAGTAATCTTTGAACCCAGGATGTTCAATTCTGATATATTTCGTCTTCAGTTCACCCGAAAGAGAAACTCAGGTCCAACTCTAGTAATCTTTGAACCTGGGATGTTCAATTATGATATATTTCGTCTTCAGTTCACCCGAAAGAGAAACTCAGGTCTAACTCTAGTAATCTTTGAACCTAGGATGTTCAAATCTGATAAATTTTATCTTAAGTTCACTGGAATGAAAAACTTAGGTCCAACTCTAGTAATCTTTGAAACTGTGATGTTCAATTCTGATATATTTCTTCTTCAGTTCATCCGAAAGAGAAACTAAGGTCCAACTCTAGTAATCTTTGAAACTGTGATGTTCAATTCTGATATATCTCGTCTTCAGTTCATCCGGATGAACTATTTTGACTACCGATTATAAGCTTAACCAAATTAGAAAAACAGAGGATTTTTGCAAAATCTCATTTTGGGGCAACTCTATATTCGGTAGTTATATGAACTATCCTAGGATTTCGGTAAAGAGGTCCATTGTATAATCTGAAGTCAGGATACCTTCATTTACTACCGATTATAGGCTCAACCAAAATTCAAAATTCAAAAAAAAAAAAAAAAAATCTTCCAAAATCTCATTTTGGGGCGGCCCTATATTCGGTAGTTATATGAACTATCTTGACTACCGATTATGCTAGGATTTCGGTAAAGAGGTCCAATGTATAATCGGAAGTCAGTATACCTTCATTTACTACCGATTATAGGTTCAACCAATGCAGTTGAAAAAACTCGGTGCGGGCATGGACGTGGTATGAATACAATGCCGGTATGCTATACAGTGGGTCTGGGGGGGGGGGGGTCCGAGGGGCGTAACCCCTCCCGGCTGTGTTTGACATGATAGGTCAGGTCTCGAGGGTCTAGGACGCAGCGCTCCCTAGCAGAGTGCGAGACATCGTCTCGTAGAAAAAAAAAATCTACGAGAAAATTTCAATTTCAGTCCGTTTTGAATTTTTTTTCTGGTTTTTAATCCACTGCCGGCACAGTTATTTAATTCTCGAGAATAATTGAATCAGGAGTCAGGGTACCTTTATTTACTGCCAATTGGGGAGAAAAATAAGTTTGTTTCTCCAAAAGCTACTCAGAAATGGGTACCAAAGAAGATAAATAAAGCAATGAGTGCCATTAAGAAGGATCTCCGAGACAAGAGTACGAAAAGGGAAAACCTATTAATGAGGTATGGAACATTTATTGAAAGTTTCAAGGAAGTTGTTAAATTCCTAGAGTCTATCCATGATTTTGTTTTGAGTACCCGTGGTAAGCAAGATTTTGTTTACCTCAACACAACTTGATTGTGTTGGAAGTGCATCCTCACCATGAAGCCCTAGTAAATGCGGTGTGGATTGCAAAAGAATTAGGGCGCACATATTATGTTAGGTAATTTTTTGATTATGTGGAACAATTTATTGTTATGAGCTAGTTTATGACCCAAGTTGATCATGTGAAAATTGCCTTGAAACATCTAACATGATTTGTGTAAGACAGTCATTTGATGTAGACTCAGGATGTTTCGTATTGATCGTTCAATCACTTGAAAATTACTTATACGCTAATAGTTTGGGTGAGACAGCTATTGTCGTCTCCTAAGGATGTTTCAATGATTGAAATGGGAGTTTAGAACAATTAATCATTGTATTGATATAGCATAGTATGTGAAAAAACATGGGTCTAACAACCTCACCCAATATTTCTCTTAGCAATATGTATGGACCAACTCCAATATACTTTTAAGAGAATCAACTAGACAGTCTGACTCAATCTTAATAAAAGTATATCAAAGAGTTATATCTCAATTTCTCGAATCAATCCCAACTCAAACAAATAGAAATCTGCAAGTCTGATTGAATATAAGAGAAATAAACTTGAACGGTACCAAAGACAAATGTTCAAGGATCAATCAATTTCAATCAACACCCAAAGGTTGGATTTACCAATTGATCGATACAAACGCACAACCTGTGATATTTCTATTATATAACAAAATATAATGCGGAAAAGAAATAACACATACACTAGAAGTTTTGTTAACGAGAAAACCACAAATGCAGAAAAACCTCGGGACCTAGTCCAGATTGAACACACACTGTATTAATCCACTACAGACACTAGCCTACTACAAACTAACTTCGTCCTGGACTGTAGTTGAACCCTAATCAATCTCACACTGATCCAAGGTACAGTTTCACTCCTTACGTCTCTGATCCCAGCAGTATACTATGTACTTGATTCCCTTAGCTAATCTCACCCACAACTAAGAGTTGATCTGACCCAAAGTAGAAGACTTTAATAAACAAATCTGTATCACACAGAAAAGTATACGAGAATAGATAAATCTGTCTCCCATAGAAATACCTATGAGTTTTGTTCCGTATTTTGATAAATCAAGGTGAACATGAACCAATCGATAACTCGGACTTATATCCCCGAAGAACTTCCTAGAATTATCAATCACCTCACAATAATATTAATCGACTAGCGAAACAAGATATTGCGAAATCACAAATGATGAGACGAAGATGTTTGTGACTACTTTTCTATCTTTCCTATCGGAGAAATTAATCTCAAGCCAATCTTATGATTTCACTCAATCACAATAGAAACAACAAGATCAAATAATGCAACTACAGAGAAAATAGTTGGGTCTGGCTTCACAATCCCAATGAAGTCTTCAAGTCGTTAACCTACAAGGTCTCGATAGAAACCTAAGGTTAAAGGAGAATCGACTCTAGCTTATACAACTAGTATCACAAAAGAGGTGTGGGGATTAGGTTTCCAAGTTGCTAGAGTTCTCCTTTATATATTCTCTAAATCAGGAAGTCAAAGAAGGCCTTAGATCTCTGCAAATCGGAGTTAACTCAGGCGATTAACTCGGTTTTACTTTCTTCGAGAATTTCAAAAAATTTGTGTGATTCATAAATTTGCAGTAATAATTCAGATAGATCCGATGATTGGTGTTTGATTATTACATTCTCTATAAAACTAAATAGCATTAAATCACATGTTTCGAATGGAGAATCGACCAGAATGTTTTTCTAGGTTTTTACCTGAAAATTTTGAAACTAATTTTTCGAACCTTAACACTTCTGATAATTCTTCTGATCCTATTTCTAGTAATCCAGTGTGTTACATACCAGATAAAGTGATCGATGAGAGCTTGGATGAATGGATATTTAGTCTAATTGGAAGATTGGATTTAGTAAAGCTTAAATTCGACGCTGATGTGACAATTTTGAAGAAACAATGGAGCATTAAAGGTATAGTTGTGTATTCCTCTTGGAAAGGGTTACTTTATAATCAAAATAGATAATGCTGAAGATAAACATTATATTTGGGTAGGGGTATTGGCCAGTTGAATATCAAACTCTGAAACTAAGAGCATGGGAACCCAATTTTAATCCTATAACTCAGAAATCTTCTACTGAGTTTGTTTGAGTTCATTTCCCTGGTTTAAGTATTGAATATTGGAAGGAGAACATTTTGATGCAAATTGGTAGATCGATTGGTAAACCAGTTATAGTGGATGAAACAACTCTCAAGAGGGAGATTGATTATTATGCTAGAATTTTAGTGGAAATTGATTTGTCGAAATCTATTCCTAGCAAGGTACATATAGAAACAAAGTATGGCAGCTTTGAACAAACTGTTCAAATTCCAAATTGTCCAAAGTTTTGTAATCATTGCTCTGTTATTGGTTATTATGAAATGGAATGCATGACAAAAATAAAAGAACATGATCAGCAACAAAATGTCTTGCCTCCAAAGAAGAAAACAATGGAGTGGAGAGTTGTGAATAACAAACAAAAGAACAAGGGTTTTGATATTTGTTTCTCTGAAGAGGAGTTAGTTAAATCTACTGATCAATCAAAAGAAAATACTGAGTCAGGAAAAGTCAATGAGAATCAAGATGAACACATTTTTCACAATTTTTCTCCTTTAGTTTTTACAGTTGCTGGATGTTCTATAAATCAGGAGAAGGCCCTTAATTCTGGTAAATTTCAAGCTCTTTAATTAATAAATGATAATATCTTAGAATCCACTAGTGAATTTCCTGCTCTATCTCAAGTAAATCAAGTTGTGGGTAGCTCTCCATCCATAAATAATTCTGTCAAGATAACTCCTGCAGTGGGGAAAAATTTTCAAATTCATTAACTATTATTGATACAAAGCAGAAAAATCCTAAAATAGGTAAGGTTACCACAAGACAACAAGCTGCTACATTAAGTTATAAAGGATTGAGAAACACTCCTTCTTTTAAATGAAGATAGTTATTTGGAATGTCAGAGGCTTGATAAGATTGCAATCCAAAGACAAACTGGAAAATTTAGTTTATACTTTTTGTCCTTCTTTAGTTTTTGTTGCTGAGCCAAAAGTAAGAGCTACCTCAGAGTTTTGCAAGAATTTAAGGTTACCTAATATGCATCATAAAATAATCCATAATTCTACTAATTCTAATAAGGGTAACATATCGATGTTCTGGAATGTAGACATATCTAATCCTATAATTTTTTTATTACTTCTCAATCTATTACAGTGCAAGTGGGGGGAGTTTTGGTAACAGGTATCCATGCTGCTTGTTTGACAGTAAACATAAGGGAACTTTGGGAAGAGCTGGAGTTTGTAAATTCTCAAGATAAACCATGGCTTGCCATTGGGGATTTTAATATTATTATGAATGCAAATGGAAAGAAAGGAGGAATAAGTCCCTTAACTATATCTATGGAAGAATTTAATGACTGCCTTAATACTTGTGGTTTGATTCAAGCACCCAAATATGGAGTTAAATTTTCTTGGTGCAATAATAGAGCTGGTTCAAACAGGATTTTGTGTAATCTGGATAGAGCTGTATACAATGCAAAATGGCTAAATGTTTATCCTAGTTGGAGTTATAAGGTAAATGCTAGGGGTACATCAGATCATAGTGCTTTATTAGGAGATAATGCAGTTATTCCAAAACCTGCAAATGTTCCTTTTGGAGCACTAAAAGTGTGGCTATCTCACCCATATTTCATGAGGTTAGTTAAAGATACATGAGAAGGAGAAGTGGTAGGCAATCGAGTTTTTATTTTCTTATCCAAGATGAAAAAACTGAAACATATTATAAAGGAATGGAACTGGAATCTTTTTGGGGATGTCAGAATTCAGTTACAAAATGCAGAAAAGGAGGTGACTAATGCAACTCTTATCTCAGACAGCTAACTAGAAAACACTACATTATTAAACAAACTTGTAGTTGCAAGAGGTAAGCATGAAATTTTGGAACAAAGGAATAGAGAAATAGCTCATCAAAAGGCAAGAACTAAATGGTTAAAAGAAGGAGCATCAAATTCTAACTTCTTCCATACTTATATAAAAATAGACAAAACCACAATGCCATAACAGAGTTGGAGAATTCAGCAGATAATATCATTTCATCACAAAAAGAAATATCTGATACTCTTGTGGATCATTTTGAGAATAAATTTAAGAAACAAGAAGTAATTTTTGTTGATGGTATTTTTGATAATATCCCAAAAGTCATTAATGAAGAAGATAACAATATGCTTACTGCCGCTCCAGTCTAAGAAGAAATCTATGCTGCTATAAAAGAAATGGACCCAGACAGTGCTCCTGGCCCAGATGGGTTTGCTGGTTGGTTTTACAGGAGTTCATGGGATATTTTAGGTGAATACTTGACATTGGAAATTCAATTTTGTTAGAGTAGAGGGTTTATCCCCAAAGGAATGAATGCAAACTTTCTTACTCTATTGCCAAAAGTTTAAGGAGCTAAAAAAGCTTCTCAATTTAGACCCATTGGTCTGAGTAATTTTTGTTTCAAGATTTTTACTAAAATAATCACAACAAGAATGGGGAAAGTTATAGAGAAGGTTGTATCTCCACAACAAGGTGAATTTATCAAAGGGAGAAACATTCAAAACCAAATAGTGTTCCCTTTTGAGTTAATAAATGAAATGGAATCAACTAGAAGAGGGGGGGATGTTGGATTAAAACTTGACATCACTCAGGCATATGATTCGCTCAGTTGGGAATTTTTATTGCAAGCAATGTTCACTTTTGGTTTTTCAGCAAAATTCATAAAATGGCCACTAGTTCTATTTCAGTCAACCAGAATATCTGTCATGGTGAATGGTGGTCAAGCTGGTTTTTTTCCAATTGGTAGAGGTTTGAAGCAAGGTAACCCTCTCTCACCTATCTTGTTTGTCATTTCTCAGGAGATTTTAAGTAGAAAATTAACTCAATTGGTACAAGAGAGGAAGTTAATTCCAATGGTTAATAGAAATGGAATTCAACCTTCTCATATATTTTTTGCAGATGATATATTTCTGTTTTGCAATGGTGATAAGAGGAATATTGGGAAACTCCTAAAACTCCTAAAAGACTACTAGCAATCATCTGGACAAATGGTAAGCATGGAGAAAAGAAAGTGTTTTGTGGGTGGCACTTTTGAAGCTAGGAAAAGTCAAATTGCATAATATTATGGTATGTCTTTATTTAAATTTCCTGATCTTTATTTAAATTTCCTGATAAATACTTGGGAGTTTACTTGGTTCCTGGAAAAATTAAATCAAATTCATGTATGGGATTGTGTGGATTCATTACAAAGTAGAATGCCAGGGTAGATGGGGAAAATGATATCATTTCAGGAAAGGCTCATAATGGTCAAGCATGTGCTTTGTAGTATACCAATTTACAATATGTCAGTTTATAAATGGCATAGGAAAGTATCACAAGATTGTGATAGAATAATTAGAAATTTCCTTTGGTCAAGAGATCTATCAAAAAAGAAGTTACTGACAGTAAAATGGGAAGAAGTAAATGCTCCTTTTGCAGAAGGTGGACTTGGATTAAGAAGTTTAGAAGATATCAATAAGTCTTTGTTAATGAAGCTAGCTTGGAAAATGCAAAATGGTGAAGATGAATGGGAAAAATTCTTTCAAGCTAAGTTCCAAGATAAAAATAGAGAATTGATCAATTATTACAAAAAATCTTTTATATGGATTGACATCAAGTGGGTTTTTAATGAAGTCTTCAACAATTCAAGATGGATAATGGGAAATGGTGAAAGCATTTCAGTGTGGGATGATATTTGGATTACAAGTAAGCCTTTAAGTACATTATTCCCTGATCATTCTTTTATATCTCAAAACCATCAACTTAAGGTGAAAAATTTACTATCAATGGTGAATGGGTGTTTCCTGCTGAATTAGCTTATATGATTAATATAAATGAGCTCCATGTGGTGGATGGAAAAAAAGATAGAAGAATATGGATATGGTCAAAAACTGGAGAATTCACAATAGCAACTGCAGTGGAATGTATCAGAAAAAAAAATCCCTGAATTAAAGTGGACTAAGAACATTTGTAAGAATAGTATTCATCTTAGTATCTCTAGTAACATATGGAAGAAAATCAGAGGAGTGTGGTCTACTGATGAGAACATGAAGAGAAAAGGTTATCAGTTAGCTTCCAGATGTTCTTTTTGTAAACAAGCTGAAGAATCTACAGACCATATACTATGGTACTGTAATTTCAGTGAAATAATTTGGAAGTGGTTAGGTGGAATGTTCTCATTCTTTAATCCTTTATCTTTTGAGGAAGTTTTCTCCATGGCAAAAACTAAAAGTACAACTGTGAAGGAAATTTGGATGTTTGCTGCTCTCATAACTATAAAAGCGTTATGTTTTCTGGGAAACAAGGTGTTATATGGTGAATTCCAACCAAATGCAGAAAAAGTGAACAAAAGAATACTCAATTTTACAAAAGAATGTGAAGTCAGAATGAAAGGGTGTATGTGGAACACAGTGGAGGATTTACAGATCCTTAAAACCTTTGGAATGAATGCAAATTAGTCAATAATTGCAAAATACAATAATGTTTCTTCTCTCTGCCTATAGGGAATAAAATCCTACTATGTTGTGATGGTGCTGCAAAGAAAAATCCTGGAGAAACAAGATATGGCTTTATAGGGAGAGATAGTGCAGTAGTAGTATTGATAGATGTTGCAGGAGGGATAGGTGTTGCAACAAACTACATGGAAGAAATATTTGAAATTATAAATTCTTGTGAATGGGCCATAAGCAAGGGTCTTTTTCAGGTGTGCATTAGGACAGATTCAACATCAGCTCTCACTTATCTGATGAACAATCAAATTCTATGGTATGTTCAAACTAGATGGAACAAACATCATTTCAACATTAGTAAGTTATGAATTCATACACAGTTATAGAGAAGTTAATTTCTCAGCATATGAACTTGCAAAACTGGGAGCTACTCTTATGAGAGGAGAAAAAAGAATATTTTTGCATAAACCATCTTTTTTGGTAAGTTTAGATTATCCAGATAAGGTGTACTATAGATTTGTGTAAGGAGTATCTCCTTTGGCTGTAATTTTCAATTCTGAAAACTCTTTTGTAAACTCTTTTTGACAATCAATACAATTCCATTATTAAGCAAAAAAATAAAGTCTCTAAATCAGGGTTTGCAATCTACGTTACCTTGGTAACAAAGCCTTCAATATTCACCGTTAGATGAAAACCTGATTAGATTCCATCTAATATCTTTCAACTGTTAGATCGAACTTAGCTTGTTATACACAATTGAAATATAAGTCATTTAGGTTTGAGTAACCATACCTAAATGTGTACACCTAATTGGTTCAACAGTAGTTAACCAATGGTTATCCATATGAGCACTTTCATATCAACCTTATTCATCTTCACCATAACTAGTTCAATTGACTCAAAAGAACTAGTTAGAAAGTTTTTTAATTGCTTAGATCTTATAGAAGTATACAAGACACAATCGAAGCAAAATAGGTTTTGATTCACTCGAATCGATTCATGAACATTATAGCCACGATTTGCAAATTGCATTCCTTAATATATAAATGTTTTAGTTCATGAACAAACCAATTTTAGAAATTAACACACTTAAGTATGTGTACTTAAGTAACCGGATTTGAGTTTGTTTTGGTTTCCAAACTCAGCAGAAATTCACAGACGTGAACTTTCCGCCAGTATGCGGACGAGTACGCATACTTAGGTAACCGGATTGAGTTGGTTTTGATTTCCAAACTCAGCAGAGATTCACTGTCGTGAACTTTCGCTAGTATGCATACTTACCCAGTCTCCATCAACCATTTAGTACACACACAAGTATGCATACATTTGGTTCCCGGTTTTGGACTTATACATTAATGTGCGAAAACAGTATATGCTTATATCCAAAGATGGTTACATGTTCTAAACTCTTTATTTCAACCATTGAAACATTCTTAGAGGATGTTAAATAGAGGTTATTCACACCCTATTTTTCATCAAAGTAATTTTCAAGATATTGAAATAATCAACATGATTTTCGTCACTTGTAAAGATGAACTTGGCCAAAGAGAAAGCTTACCAACACATATTTCGAGAAATAGATAAGCGAGATAAACTCGGCTGGAAATAACAAATGTGTACAATCGAAGTCTATATAGCAATACGACTTTTGTCTCAAGATAGGAGATAGAGTATATAGACTTTTGAGTGATAGATAAGTTCAAGTCTCCACATACCTTTTTGTCGATGAAAATCCACCAGTTCCTTGAGTAGTTCTTCGTCTTTGCATGATGAACGACATGGAGTCTAGAGCTCAACTACACTTTCTATCCTAGTCCAAGACATAGATATAAGTACACTAGAAATCAAGACTTATAGTTTTGGCAACCAAACTTGACAACAAGCTTGAGATAGCAACGCTTGTGTGTTCGACCGAACAATGCTCTAGAAGTATGCATACTAATATGAAAACTGTTGTAAGAATGATTCAGGTCCGGGAATCAAGTATGCATACTCGTATGTGAACGGTTTTAACTATCAAAGTATGGGAACTAAGTTTGCATACCCATTTGCAAACCGTTTCACCTGAATTTGGTCCAAAATGACAGCATGCGTACCCGTTTGCGAACTGTCGGAAAAGATTAAGTCTGGAACTTAAGTTTGCGTACCCGTTTTCAAACTTATGTGGTTAAGTTCTAAAATCGGTTAAGTATGATTTCATCATCATAAACAAATACATTTATAAATTAAGGAATGCAATCTTTGCAAACCGTGGCTAAAATGTTCATGAAATGATTCTTTTGAATCAATCCGATTTTGCTTCAATTGTGTCTTGTATACTTCTATGAGAGAATATAAATAATTGAACAACTCTATGAGTAACACAATTAGATTCATTTAGTCTAGAAGTGCAAGATGAATATGGATATATACCACGTGTATGATTCTTAATTACCTAACTTGATTTGTGTTGAAATTCTGAAATTATAACAGGTTAGAAGAAATAATCAAAGTCAATGTGTATTGGTTTTATTGTCAAAGATACATTTTATTACACTAATTGTAACCAATCTTGGTGTAAATCCTTGTGGAAAAGGTTGTTCTTCCTTCTAAGCATATCAATTCTTGTATATACAAGTTTGTATCTTAGAAAAGATGATCACAATAATTGATCTTCATGATTACATATTGTGTATTGTTTACCATGAGATAGTTCTATTTTTTTTAGTAACACGATCTCATGAGAGATTTTAAATGATTAGTTCTTAGCTCATATCTCTTTGTGGGATTTCTAAAATCCAATATTTATAAATCCTTCTCCCTGGAGTAAGGTCTCTTGTGTTGTTCTTTAGGGAATGACATCAAATGGGGGGAGTTCTTAATTGAACTTGTGTTTAATTTCCAAATCTTTGTGGGGAGTGCGGCTGTGGAATATTATATGAGATATCTTGTATCTTTATAAACTCCTTGATGAATGCACTAAGTTTTGACTACGTGAAATCATCGAAACCAAGTTGATATGTTCTATTTTAGTCATGGATAATCTCTTTGAGAATTTCATTATGATCCCGATAGTTTTTTTACCTTTGCCAATTTATATTGACAAAAAAAGGGAGAATTATTTTTGTAGTTCATACTACATACATATGGTTTACAGATCATTATGTAAGGGGGAGTGGTTTTCATTGTGAGATGAAGTATTGACTAAGGGGGGGTGATACATATCACCGTAATATTATTGTAAAAGTTGTGATACAATTGAACTTTGATACTGTGTAATAATACTATGCTTTGGATCTTCAATAAGTACTGGATGAACACACGCAAGAATCAAGGAAATCAACCATAATGGGTTTTGGAGCTATAATGCTTTTATTTGTTTAAATCCATATGTAAAATGGTTTTTGCACTAAAATTGATAAAGGGGGAGATTATTAGAGCATTGCTCGGTTGAACCCACTAGCGTTGGTATGTCAATTTATTTGTCAAATTAGTTTCCAAAACGCATTCTTGATTTAATATACTAAAGTTATTTTTGGACTAGATTAGGTCTAAGAAGTAGAATCGAACCTAACCTTGAAGGATGGAGACTGAAGACTACAAGAAGACATCAACAAGGACTTCATCGACAAATGTATGTGGTGATTGATTTCATTTGGATTCTTATTCACTTTTACCTTTCTAACCTATCGAAACAAATGCTCACTCTATGGAACAATTCCTATGACAGTAAAAGTATATTTATGTATATGTACTCGAGGTTATTTGAGCCAAGACTTTTGTGACAATAACCTTTATCCCTGGGAGGGTTCTCATGTTATAGTGAATGAGCTTACGAATTCAACGAGCCAAGAATCACTCAATTCTGAGTTATAACGATGAAGTTATGAGTGATTTATTAAAGCAATAGTTATAATCCACGAACTGTTTGTAACGGTTCACGGAGTTGAGCCCAATTACGTGACTAGAAGCCTTTTTGAGTCAAGTTTGTGATGTTTCCTTATCTAGGAAAGATAGCTATTACTCCAAACATATTTGAGTACCATATTAAAGTGTTTGTGATATCTTTTAGTTCGTTCCTAAGATAAATTGTGATTTATTCACATAAATAAAATATTTGCTAAATTAATTAATTATTTTGGCAAGAGTTGTAACTTAGGAAAGACTCCCAAAATTAGGAGAGTCTTGAAAAAGGAAAATATCTTTGTTTAGATTTCAAGCTACCTTGTTCACTATAAATAAAGGGTTCGTGAGTGCTACATTTTTTTATCCCCTTTGGAAAATTGGTGTAAGCTTCATAAGGTTGTTTTCCATGTCTTCTGTTCTTCGTGAACAGGAGTGAGATAAAAGTCTTAGTATTGGGAATGACAAAGCCGAGTTAGTAATAATCTTCATGATATTTACACAACTTGTAATCTTGGTTTTTCACATCTTGTCTATTCTAAGGTCTTCTCTTCTGATATAAGACCATTTAAGAGTTGTTGATCATAAACCCTAGGTTTTGATAGATTTCAGTTCTTGATTGTATACCAACACTTGTTAGTCGAAATCGGAACTAGAAAGAAAACTTCGATTAAGGTATCTCGTAAAAATCCTTAAGAAGTTTTAAACAAGATATCTCTAGATTTATTCTGGTTGTTCTTGTTGTAGAATAATTAGGTTTCTCTTCCATTTTTGAAGAGTATAATACCCTAATCTACAAGTTTGTTTTGATATTAATTTTACCTAGTAATTGTTTTTTTCAAAAACAAACACAAGATTTACAAAACCTTGATTCACATCTAAATGGAAATCGAATCAATATTTTGTGAAAACAAAAGATCGAAAAATATCAACGGTGTTGGTGCATCTTCTAAAGAGAGCTAACATTCAAATAGAATATTTTTGAGAGTGCTTCTGAAGAGAACCTTGTTCTGCCAGAAGATTTTTGGGAATAACTTCTAAAGAGAATTTGTGTTCTGCTAGAAGATTCACGAGAAGAATTTCTAAACAAAATCGGTGTTCTGCTAGGAGTTCTACAAGTACTTGAATACAACTGAAGCAGGTATTACATCTAGTTCGAATAGGTAGTAGGAAATTGGTGTAACAACTTATAATCAGTGTGTGTTTATTCTGGACTAGGTCCTGAGTTTTTCTACATTTGCGGTTTCCTCGTTAATAAAACTTCTGATGTCCGTGTTATTTCTTTTCCGCATTATATTTGTTTATATAATTGAAATATCATAGGTTCTGCGTAGTTCAACCTTTAGTTGTTGATTGATTGACACTTGAACATTGGTCTTTGGTACCGTTCAAGTTATTTCTCATAATAATCAGGCTTGCGGATTTCTATCTGTTTGATTTGTTGTTTATATTGACGAACATAGATATAACTCTTGGATATATTTTCCTTGATTGAGTCTGACTTTCTAGTTGATTCTCTTGGAAATATATTGTAGGTATTTGATGCGTGTCGTAACCACAACAAATTAATTATTATTTTACTACCTAATTAACAAGTAATATAGGGTAGTCAAGTTCGTTCCCACGAGGAGTAAGAGATTTTTAGTTGTAAAATTATCACAAAGGGGGGGGGGGGTGCGTTGGTTTTAGATTTTAAAAGAAAAAGAAGTGTAAATATAGCAATCAAAAGTGTAAGTTGAAATCAATAAGAGAAGTTAGATCAAGGAATCCTTCTTCGTTTCAAAACAATGATTCAAGTTATGTTCTTTTCCACTTTTTATTAGTCACGGATTATCACTTACTGTAGGATACCAGGTTCTCTTAGCTAACCTCAAAATTCCTTATTTCACTGAGTAACAAGTTCGCTTAGTTATCAGATTTTATTCAAAAGAACCACCTTGAGGTTCGCATACAAGATGTAATTCCTCGAACGCATTAAGATTTATGAATTTAGGTTTAGTACTAGTAGTTAGACTCGGTTCTCTTGGTCCACTTTCTAGCATTGTTTTCACACATAATTGCTCCACGGAATCCCTCCGCAAGGTCTCGTGTTTTCTACTTGTGTAAAGAGTCAAGAAACTATTACGTATTCCCTAACTTTCACTAGCTTTAGATCAAATTAACAAATCAATTTAGCGTGCACTCTAAACAACCTATCAATCAATCATAAACATTAATATTAGTAAAAACAAACGATAATCATATAAAAACGTCAAGATAGAATTGAAACAAAAACTCAAATCATATGTTAAGAACTAGGAATTCATCCTCAATCAATAAGAAAATTATCTACTCATAGTTTGGAGTTCACACAATAATAATAATAATTAAATAAGAAAGAAAAACTTATTGAAAAGACGATGGTTGATCCTTCCTCCAATCCTTGTGCACTTTAAATCCTTCTCCAAAGTATATGTATGTGAAAAGTTATAGAGAAATCCTTTATTTATAGGCTTCAATGCTCTCCAATCCTTGTAGGAAAAGAATCCCTTTCTCAAAATAACACCACTTTCCCAATTTAAGCCTAATTCCAATTTCAAGTCCAATTCTCCAAAACTTCCAAGTTTTCATCCAGTTCCCAAATCTAAGTATTGACACCCATGAGAAGAATCCACACAAAAATATGTTATTTTGGTACGCCGGAAAAGCATGCCGGCAAAGTCATCGCCGACCACCTGAATATCACTGCCGGTCACTGGAGGAATATACGTCTGATACCTATAAAGCTAACCGTCAAACTAACGGTCTCTGTTAGTCAACCAGGTTAGAGTCATCCGAGTTAGCTTTTCTTACTCGGTCTTACTGGCTGATTTGCATAAAAGGATCGGTCATCGGCTCACCTGACTCAGTTCATCGTCAGCACGAGTCAACTCGCCGGAGCAGAAAATTCAACAGAGTTTCCTCCATTTTTTGGCTGATTCTCAGGCCTATTTTTGGTCTTCTCCTATTTATAAACCTAGCATACATCAATTCATTTATCGGCACAAACCAGTCAATCATTCAAACATTCATTTATCATTCCTTGTAGCAATAATCAATCATATCAGAACCCATTGTTCATCTCATCTGATGCTTCAACCGGAACTATTCAACAACATCAAACCCCATCATTTCTTCTTTATGTAGCTCTAATTCTTCCACGGCTGAACCCATTCTTTCCTCTTTGAGATCGACAACAACTTAAATCAAGCAGGCTCATCTTATCCTAGTCCTTCTCGGCTTCATACCCATTCCACCAGAACTTCAACAGAGACTACCATCTTCGATTCAATAACAGGTTCATCACCATTTCCTCTGCAATTCCATCTTTCATCGAAACATCGTCAATACCTTGCTCAATGCTATCTCAAATCGAAACCATCTTCCATCATCTCAGATTCAGATTTCTTCCATACTGTAAAACCCTAAATGCTTCTCGATCTAATTCATATTCGTCAGTAGCAGAAACCCATCATAATTCATCATCGCTCTTCTCGATTCAAAATCATTCTCGAGCAACACATCTACCCTCTTTCTTTCTTCTTCTGGATCTGAATCCCATATTCATCTTTTGATTTTTCTCTGGTACTACAGATACTTCTGCTAATCAATCATCTTCAATCAACACAAAGAAACTGTCTCAACGTGAAATCCATGAATGGAAGCACCAAATCCCCTTTTCTTTCTCTCTCAATTTCTCGATTTTAGTCTCTCGGCTTTAAAAGCAACATCCGCTTCTCATATGAACAAATGATTGAGAGGAAGATGTCTTTCGACTTTAGGGTTATGGGAGTAGGGTTATACCCAGTGTCCGATCACCTTGATAAGGGCTATCCAGCTGGCATCCCCTTAACCACTTCTAGTCTTTGTTTAATACTCCTCTAAATAGAGTTGCCCCTTATCCTTGACTGGGCTCCAGATAGTGCTCGCCCATAAAATCACAAGTTTGTCCTTTTTGCTCAAATTTGGATGATTTCGTCTTCATTTCCTCCTTGCGACTCCAGAGTACCTAATAAATCAAAAACACGCATAAAATACATAATTTACAAGAAAAATAGCAAAGAAAACATAAACTCTATAGACAGTAAATAAGGTGTATTCTACACCTATCAAATTCCCCCACACTTAGACTTTGCTAGTCCTCGATCAAATCAAACTAAAACTTACAACTTCAAAGCGTTCCAGCGTCCCAAGCATCCAAAGAGCTATGAGGACATAGAGTTTCTGCATGCTAGTAATAAGAAATTAGAAATATTAAACAACATATTCTCATTCTTAAATATTGAGTGATAAATAACCACCCATAATGAGAGAACGCGTGTTTGAGAGCAATCAATAAGCATTTCGCCTCGACTTATGCCTCACCAAAAATGGTTTTATGAAATTGCACTAAAAAAGACGGCTTTTTTATGGGTCTTACATGTGTGCAGGTAGGAATGAAGAGAGAATACCTGCAACACGTTGAATGGTGGGAAGGACAACTTCCGAAATATTTTAAAAACCCACATCTTTTAACATTTTGAAAAATCATTTTTCTGACAATCTCTAAGAAAGGAAACTAACCACTATTATCGAGGATGAGATTACTTACTTACCTTCACATCCAATTGCCAATTATGATAACACCAACCATTTTTCTGACAATAGAAACGTATTCCGCTCCTCATCTTCATCTCCTTGGTCTTCGTCGTCGGCTTCAACTATTGATGATAAACTATTGAACTTCGTAGATCCTTGACAATTTGCAACTCTTTACCTTAATTCCTTGTCGCTTGAAACTTCCTTATATATTTTTCCTCCCACGGCTTATAAAATAAAAACAATGATAAAATATTTTCTCTTGTCTCATATTTTTTTTCTTTTCTTTTCTTTCATCATATATATATATATATATATTTTTTGTTAAACAAGAGAAATAAAATACAAAGCAAAGTGAAAAATAAAACAAACCATGGTTGTGGAAAAGTACTTTACCGCTTGATTCTTCACAACTTGTATCGTCTCGAAATCATAAACTTCAATAATTCTCACCTTTTGATTTTCTTTGATCTTGTAAATTAGTCTTCTACTTGGATATAAAATTCCGCTCCTTATATATAAGTCTTCAACATATGTACAAAAATCCGCTCATTGTATGTTGCTTTACTTAGATTTGAAATTTTCTCTTTTCCTGCCCCGTTGCTTGTAAACCTCAAACGTCTCCAACTTTCCTTGTAAATTTTGATGTCACTCCCTTGTTGTTGATGATGGTTGTAGATGGGGAAAAACAATTTGTTGGTTTTTAAGGAATTAGGAGACAACCATACGGAGGATACTCCTTGAACCAGCGAAATGTTCAACCTCACACAGATGCACCACAACAAAGGGGGTGCTTTGAATTATAGAGATCAATATGTAGTACTCCGGCCTAAACCAAGACAATGGACATTCCAGAGTAAATTTGGTCACAAGAGAGGATGGGTCAATCTGTAGGAGGGAAGCTGAGAAATGTGTGAGATCAATGGTGATCGAAGATAGTAGGTGTGTTGTGAATTCTGAATATGATAAGTTCTGAATGATTGAAATTGTTCAGTTGATAGTAATTGCTCAATTGATGAGTTGTTAATCTTGTATTATCAGTGAGACGTGAGATTCTTGTTTCTATTGTTTTTTAAATCATGATTCAGAGACTTATTTATATTGCTGGAATTGTAGACACCATGATCCAATGAAGTGTGACAGCTGATGGAATCAAAGAGTGGGGAAATGGAAATCGTGTTTGAAACCAGTTGCTCATCGTGCGGAGACTTGGTTGATTTTCCATCCACTACTTTGTTAACTCCTTCAATTGATTGCACGACTTTCTCACATTCCATCGTGTGTTTGAACACACATGTCGTAGACCGCCAGACCAAAACCCTAGTTGATATCCCCCCAAGTGACACGATTGACGTCTCGTGGTTAGTTTAGTCAGTTGTTGACTTCATGATTTCATGGGACGATGAGTCCATGTATTTACTAAGTTAAACATGATTTTGTAAAGTGTTCTGAAACTCATGAATTGAACATGGGCATGATTCTCACGTTGATAGTTGAGGCGAGCAAGTATTGTTCTGATTTGTTGAATATTGATAGTTGAACCAATATTCCTTGATTTGAGCAAGTATTGCTCATCTGATGAATTATTGGTAGCGTGACCAAAATAAAATATTAATTAAAATACTGGTAGTTGAATCGAGTATAATTAATATGAATACTGATCATGAGATCGTCATAAAATTATTAGTGTTTGAATCTGGAATTATGGTCCTTGGACTCAGAAACCCTAATTTGATCAATTGATGGTTTATTTGAAAATTAACCATGGAATGAAGGAGGGACGGATTCATGGAACCTTGGGTCAACCATGAAGCTCCCATATGCTCGTGTGAGCAAATACCAAGGCCTCTTAAAGAGTTGGTGATTTTTTGATGAAAGAATGATTAAATGCTGGTTTAATCATTTATTCGAAAATACTCGTCTGAACCTTAGGTGATAAAACCTAATTGATTATGAAGAGGTGAGGGACCTACCAAGGGGTCATGAAACCGGCCCTGGGTGGTCACGGGATCAAATATTGATCGTTTGAGCAATCCCCAGATTGGTTGAAACCCTAATTAGCTCCCTTTAGTAGAATCGATGTAGAATTATCATACAAACTCGGATTTTGATGTTCCGACCCTCCATTATGTAGGAAAAGAATTTCCTATCTCCCAACGAGGGAATATTTAGGTTTTAAGCTCGTTAGGGAGGTGAAAACAGCCCGAGAGAAAAATTCATGAAGAATTCGAGGGGCCGGTCCCATGGTATTTTTCCTAATTTTATTATGCTTTCATGATTTTAGGAAAACATCATTAAACCAAGGAGTTTCCATGAGATGAAGGTAACAAAATATTAATAATAATAAAATAGGGGCGTGTGGGACCCGGCTTGAGCATGGTTGGCCGGCTAGGGCCCGGTCCCGTGGGTTTTTCCTTATTTTCTGTATTATTTCATGATTTGAAGGGATTTTCATAATTTGAAGGAAATATCATGAAATCAAGGAGTTTCACGGGATGAAGGAAATCTTAAAAATAATAATAATAAAATAAAGGGACGTATGGGACCGCCTAGGGCATGGTCGGCCGGATGGGGCCCGGTCCCACGTGTTTCCCGAATTTTATATTATTTTTCATGTATTTTTTAAAAAATACCATGAGATGAAGGAATTTTCATGAAACTAGGGAAATAATAATAAAATAAGGAGGAATAACAAGGCATGGGGCCGGCCGGGATCAAGGCATGGCCGGCCGGGATCAAGGCATGGCCGGTTGGCCAATGATCACGGCCCCACAATGTTTTCCCTAATTTTATATTATTTCCTCTGTGCGAAGGAAGCACCACGGAATTGAGGAGTTTCCTCAAAACGAAGGATATTTGTTCAAATGAAAGGATTTTCATCAGATCAAGAAAGATAATAAAAATGTAAAAAATATAAAACTGGCCTTGGATTGGCCATGGCACGGTCGGCCATTCAGTGGCCCATGCTCCCAGCGCCTTGGTCAATATTTTGATTATTTATTATTTTTTCCCTATTTTGCATAGGTTCATCGTTTCGTCATATTTTGAAATACTCGTTCGTGCGGTGATTGTTAATGCATCATCGTTGAATACACTTGCACCTTTTGAGACATGGCTTACTCAGAGGTAGCTCCGATGCCTGTGCGTTGAATATTTATTACTAACCCATGGATTTCTGCTTGGAAGGACCATGGTTTGCCGTAATGAAATATCTGCGAAAATATTTGAATATTTTCGGAAATTCTGTGGATGAATCCAAGAATTTAGGAATAATCAACTTATGGCTCTATACTAGCAGAGCAAGCTATCTAGGAGAATTAATTATTCCAATATGAGCTTGGTGGAGATTCATATCCTTTATATAGTCAGGGTAAACTTCGTTGTTTGTATCCTGAAGACGTTATCACTCTAAACTAGCAGAGAAAGCTGTCTAGGAGCCGTCCATCTTGTGATACTGTATAGAAATAATTACTGAAGTGTTCAGTATTCACGAGATATGTTGTTGCCTAGTAATTTAATGTTTTTCTTGTTTTCTTTGTAGTAATTAAAGATTCGTTCTCTCGGAAGTTGTTAAGATTAAATTCAAAGGTTTAAATAAAAACAATAAAAAGAAAAGAGATTCACTGGGCCTAGGATTCCACCGAATTCATATCAATAGGTTCAATTATTTATTTTTCAACAATTATAGCTCAGTATAAACAAGGACTCTTATTTTTTTGCCAAGGTAGATTCTCAAAAGATTGATTGTATCCCTAAGCATAGATTATCTAAACAAAGCATAACCTATCTAATGAATGACAACCAATTTAATCAAATCACAATTCTATTTTAATTAATGCAAAAGTCATATAGAAAAATTAAATAGAATTCACCCATGTGTAAAGTTCGGCTTCCTCCATCGACCAAGTGTTGAGGTTTAGCTACTCATGATGTTGAAACTCTCAAAATATTTTTTATTAGCTCAAATGGTGTTTACAAATGATGAAAATGAGAGAAATCAAATAAATCAGGAATATGCAACGCAGAAAAACGTCACAAACCCACTGTTACAATGTACGACAGATGAGAAGTGTTGTAAATACTGTTTAGAAGTCGATGGAAAGACTGTTGCAAAACCGGGAATAAACCACGGTTTATTAACGACAGGCTTTCACAGCCTTATGTTCTTCGCGCAATTTTCACAGCAGCAGCAGAAAAATCTTCACTGCAGCTTTCAAACTCCCTTTCTAGCCTCACCTAACTCTCCATAAACCTACTATGAACCACAAGAATCCTTTAAATACTTACCAGCACCATAAAGTCTCGGCCATCACTCGAGAATCATCTTCATTACTTCGGAAATATTTTGTTTCCCTCTTTGTAATAGCACGGGAATAACTCTTCATTTCTTATCCTTCTACGCGTCTGATAATACCCATCACACTCCAAACCTGTTCTTACACGCCTCAGCTGTCGACAAATACTCTCAGGCCACACGAAATCTCCAAAAATAACTCGGAGAATCCCGAGAATATCTTCCATCCTCTGTTCCCTTAAAATCGTGAATCTAGCCCAAATTAATCCAAACAAAAATACTACTCATGTTAGGCTTAATCACGTCAGCCCAACCAATTACAGCCATTGAATCTCTCCCAAAACTCTTCGCATGTCCGAACATATTTTCCTGGAGAAGAATAAACCCGAGAATGATAATTTCTCCAAATCCATGATTACACCCAATTCTAATCGAAACCAATAACCTTACCAGCTCTTTTTATCTTAGTAGAGAGAACCCAAAAAATTTCAGCAATTTAATCTCTCATAAACACCTTCAAAATCCGAACCCTAATTCTGCCAGTTTCAAACACATTTTTCCCGCCAAAACTATTCTTCATGTTTTCATCAATTGGTGATTATCCAGCCAAATTTAACTGAATCGGAGAGTATTACCATCTCTGTTTAGGTCATATTAACATACCCATTTGATTTCAGCCCTTTATTCTCACTGCATCAAGCCCAAAATTGAAACCCTAATTCCGGCAGTTTGAAACTTGGTTTTCCCGCCATTTTCTGAAATTCAAAATGTTGAAGATGGTTACCCCTTAACCAGAGTGCTTGGGTGCCGATAGTAAGTAGTGTACCCCTTAGCAATTGGGTTACCCCTTATCCAAAGTGGGAGTCCGAATAGCAAATGTCATTCGGGGGGTGCCTTTAACAGTTTTTCGAGCCGATTCTTCTAAAAACATTTATTTCTTAAAAATACCTACAAATAAGTTTATTAGTGATAAAATTAAGACCTAGCTAATATAAATATGGGTATAAAATGGTGCACTTACGTGCTTATCAACACCCCACACTTATATTTTGCTAGTCCCGAGCAAAACAAGAAAATTGACCCGCTACGCAGCTGGTCATAAATTAAGAGACTTAGACCCTCTACACAGTTGGTCATGACAATTGCCAATACACAAGACACACATTTTTTTTTCCAGAGACCCGCTACACAGCTGGTCATAAAATGCAAATGCAATATATATATATATTTGGACCCGCTACACAGCTGGTCATATAATGCAAAAATAAAAAATTAGACCCGCTCAACAGCTGGTCATATCATGCAAAAAAAAATTTAGACCCGCTACACAGCTGGTCATAATTTTTTTTTTTAAGAGACCCGCTCCACAGCTGGTCATGATAAGCTAGAAAATTCCTGATACAGAAAAATAAAACGTTAACCACTCCCCCACACTTAAATATTACACTGTCCTCAATGTAATTGAATCATCCAACGTAAAAATTAAGATGGGAAATAAAAATAAAAATAAACAAATAATTATACCTACTGGAATGTACATAAAAGATCCCCATAAACTAATAACCTGAAAACTTGGGGATCGACCCAAAATACAATATTTACAAATGACAGCTTCACAATAATTTTATGGAAAAAATGGGACATTGAAACTGTCAGAAAACAAAATTTACCCCTAAACCAAGTTTTTACTGCACATGGAAGTGCGTAAAGAACAAAGTATGGGGATTCTATTGAAACTGGGGAAATATTAATTGATTCATGCACGATATCAGGAATAGGCCAGTCCTCCGGGTATTTAGATGAAAAGTATTCCAATAAAATTTTAGAAGCACACAATTCTAACCCTAAATTTGGTAACTTTTGGAAGTCTAGGGGTCTAGAAACAACCGCTAAGTCGGGTGAATGATCTTGTGAGGTAGATTCATATATGGAATTAGGAGAATCCTTCACACAATCATCCACAGGGTCATATATATGTTCAGTCTGGGACAAAGAGTCACTATCAGATTCATCATCGTCGTCATTAAATAATTTTTGGCATTCCAATATTCTCAGTCTTTGTTCCAAACTAAGTGGTGTGTGTTTATAATACTTCTCATATATCTCTAACGGAGATTCTTCACGTACCTCATGTGGAGAAGAAACTCCATACCGTTGCTTATGCATATATTCACCAAGCGTCATCTCTGATGAAGTTTCCTGATGATTTGAATTTCTGCGCATATATTCCGCCAACGTCATCGTAGACGACGTCTCCTCAAAAGAAGTCATCATCCTGAAAAGAAATAGAAAAATAAACGCATAAAAATTAAAAAATTAAAATTAAAATTAAAAGAAAATACTGTACAAAATAAAAATAAACCTAAAAATTAATAATCTAAAAACAAATCAGCGTCGCAACGACGCCAAATTAATTTGATGTTTTTCTTGTTTTCTTTGTAGTAATTAAAGATTCGTTCTCTCGGAAGTTGTTAAGATTAAATTCAAAGGTTTAAATAAAAATAATAAAAAGAATAAAAAGAATAGAGATTCACTGGGCCTAGGATTCCACCGAATTCATATCAATAGGTTCAATTATTTATTTTTCAACAATTATAGCTCAATATAAACAAGGACTCTTATTTTTTTGCCAAGGTAGATTCTCAAAAGATTGATTGTATCCCTAAGCATAGATTATCTAAACAAAGCATAACCTATCTAATGAATGACAACCAATTTAATCAAATCATAATTCTATTTTAATTAATACAAAAGTCATATAGAAAAATTAAATAGAATTCACCCATGTGTAAAGTTCGGCTTCCTCCATCGACCAAGTGTTGGGGTTTATCTACTCATGATGTAGACACTCTCAAAATATTTTTTATTAGCTTAAATGGTGTTTACAAATGATGAAAATGAGAGAAATCAAATAAATCAGGAATTTGCAACGCAAAAAAACGTCACAAACCCACTGTTACAATGTACGACAGATGAGAAGTGTTGTAAATACTGTTTAGATGTCGCTGGAAAGACTATTGGAAAACCGGGAATAAACCACGGTTTATTAACGACAGGCTTTCACAGCCTTATGTTCTTCGTGCAATCTTCACAGCAGCAGCAGAGAAATCTTCTCTGCAGCTTTCAAACTCCCTTTCTAGCCTCCCCTAACTCTCCATAAACCTTCTATGAACCACAAGAATCCTTTAAATACTTACCAGCACCATAAAGTCTCGGCCATAACTCGAGAATCATCTTCATTACTTCGGAAATATTTTGTTTCCCTCTTTGTAATAGCATGGGAATAACTCTGCATTTATTATCCTTCCACACGTCTGATAATACCCATCACACTCCAAACCTGTTCTTACACGCCTCAGCTGTCGACAAATACTCTCAGGCCACACGAAATCTCCAAAAATAACTCGGAGAATCCCGAGAATATCTTCCATCCTCTGTTCCCTTAAAATCGTGAATCTAGCCCAAATTAATCCAAACAAAAATACTACGCCTGTTAGGCTTAATCACGTCAGCCCAACCAATTACAGCCATTGAATCTCTCCAAAAACTCTTCGCATGTCCGAACATATTTTCCCGGAGAAGAATAAACCCAAGAATGATAATTTCTCCAAATCCATGATTACATCCAATACTAATCGAAACCAATAACCTTACCAGCTCTGTTTATCTTAGTAGAGAGAACCCAAAAAATTTCAGCGATTTAATCTCTCATAAACACCTTCAAAATCCGAACCCTAATTCTGCCAGTTTCAAACACATTTTTCCCGCCAAAACTATTCTTCATGTTTTCATCAACTGGTGATTATCCAGCCAAATTTAACTGAATCGGAGAGTATTACCATCTCTGTTTAGGTCATATTAACATACCCATTTGATTTCAGCCCTTTAGTCTCACTACATCAAGCCCAAAATCGAAACCCTAATTCCGGCAGTTTGAAACTTGGTTTTCCCGCCATTTTCTGAAATTCTAAATGTTGAAGATGATTACCCCTTAACCAGAGTGCTTGGGTGCCGATATTAAGTAGTGTACCCCTTAGCAATTGGGTTACCCCTTATCCAAAGTGGGAGTCCTAATAGCAAATGTCATTCGGGGGGTGCCTTTAACAGTTTTTCGAGCCGATTCTTCTAAAAACATTTATTTCTTAAAAATACCTACAAAGAAGTTTATTAGTGATAAAATTTAGACCTAGCTAATATAAATATGGGTATAAAATGGTGCACTTACGTGTTTATCACCTAGCCATGAGACTACATATCTACATGTACTCTGAGAGAAAGTATTCTCAGTTAGAGGATTCGATGAGAGACCCGTGTCTCAATACAAATATGCCATTGTCTAGCCGTGAGACTACATATCTGCATGTACTCTGAGAGACGGTATTCTCAGTCAGAGGTTCGATGAGAGACCCGTGTTTCAATACTGGCATCTGATTGCTGGATCAGAAGTTCATATAATTATGGGTTTACGATTTTAGCCTTAGTCGAAAATCCACCATCTACATTAAGTCCCCTGTTTAGTGAGGAAAACCGTGTTCCTCAGTCAGCATTGAATGGTTATTTTCCGGTCATAAACAATACAAGTAATTGAACTTAGTCATAAGTTAATACATTACCGGATTTTGATAGTACGAGCAAACCATGACTTGAATGAAGATCCTAGTGGCATGATGGAGCATCGTCTAATAAGCATAGATTGTTGTTGAACCACTGATCTTGATGACGGGACCTTGGTCGTTTAGGATTCGTGGGCCAGGCCCTAAAAATAAATCCTTATTTTAGGAATAGCTCGTTTGTTCGTTAGTTTAAGGAACAAACAAAATAGACCTGAGTCTAATGGTATAAAATTGTCTATGAGCTTTCACGAAAACCAAAATTTTATCTTTGTGTGATTTCACAAAATGGAATAAACTCTCGTTCCAAAGGTAAATGCTTGTACGAGAGAATTTTTTTTTTTTTTGAAAAGACGTGCGTCTGTTAATAATTTTTTTGTCTATTAGCTTTCATGAATTTTTTTTTATTTTCGATATGCGAGCATTCACAAAATTTGAAAATATTCTCTCACTTCAAAGACCGATGCCCGGGCGAGGGAGAAAAATATATAGATATATTTTTAAATTTACGTGAGTTTCACGTTAAATATATGTATTTTGTAAAATCAATGTTTTGATTTTGAACAACTGTTGAAAGTAGACAATTATACATAGTGAAATAATGTCTATATGTGAGTTTTCACAATTTTAGAATGGACGTCTGTCCGAATTTTGAAAAACCGTTCATACAGTAAAGAGTTACATGGGTTGTTCACGATTTTATGAAAGATTTTGCAAAATGAAGTTTTGATTTTAAACAATTGTTAAAAGCAAACAATGAGGTTTTCATGAATTTCGTGATTTCGCAGTGTATGCAGACACGGTAGAAAATCACTGAATGTTCACATGAAGGTTTATGTGAATTATTCATAATTTTGTGAAAAGTCAGGTGTCAGACTTTTAAGTAATGGGTGTTTCTCGTCTTTGCAGGTTTGAAGGAGCGAGCAAGATTTTTGAAGTTTTACGTTATTATCACTAAGTTCGTGAAACCATAAATATGTAAGAGTTGAGAGTCACCATTTTTGTAGACGTTGATGTGAGCATCCTAATTGCATGATTCATTGTTTTGTCGAATCCTGCGCTTTGTATGAATGATGTGCTGAAATAGCCACTTTGCAAGAATGACTGACTCCAAGGATGATACTTCCAGAGATGACATCTCTATGGATGAGACTTTAATAAATGGTACTCCTAGGATCTCTGAGTTATGGTGAGAGATCCTTCATACTGAGTTGTACTTCTTCTTATTTTATTAGCTTTACCACAGGATAATCGTATAGTAAAATCCTGAATACATGTAGATCCCAAGGACTAAAGGATGTTATCAAATGACGTGCAGTCCCCAGCCGTTTCTTTGGTGAGTTGTTAGCTCTCCTTGTGTCATGACTTTTCCCTGCCCGTGCAATTAGGATCACGATACCAAGGTTTGTTACTTATGTTAGACTTTTTCTCCATCGATTGACGACCTTCAACTTGTTCTCGGTCAAACAATCCAGCACTGATGAAGAAGTCGATGTAAGCATCTCTTTCATGCATCCTTATGCCCAGGAAATTTCCAAGCTTTTCTAAAGAAGACTTTTAAGTTTTGAGAACGTTTAGGGGTCGAAATCGATGAAACAATAAACTTTCAGGAGACCTTCAGAAATTTTTCAACTGGGATGTGGTCCAATGTTTTGGACACAACTCTTCGCTTGCTTCTCTAATTGCTATAAATTTTGGATATTTTGTAGAATACATACATATGAAGAGAATGGTATATGACTCATCCCTAGATTCTTCACCAATTTCTCCCAGCTAGCCTCTTTGTGCATGACAATGAAAAATCATCTCAGACGAGCTTGTTGTAAAACACTCTTGTGTGTTTTTGGACCATTCGCTTATGTCTTGAACGGTTGGTAAAGGATTTTGATGTCATTGATTCATTTGAGATCAGGAACCCTTGATTGATACATGAGCATGGTGGTGCTTGCAGTGTCATCTTCTGTCAGTAGTAGAAATATCACTTCTGAAACCCTGATCACGGGACCATAGATGAGGTTTCTCTCAAGAGGGGGTGATGTAACGACCATGGTTTCATGTCCCGGTGGTAGCATTCCTTTTATGATGAACGATTAGCACATGAGAGTATGTGCCACGGGTCTTTGGACTGTGAAACTGATCGTCAGGATCCGTGGACCGTCAGTCCCCAGTATTTTGTTAAATCTCTCCTTTTCGTTTCCTCTTCTTCTTGCAATACTTGGATAGAGGACCCAGGTAAAGAAATTGCTGTTAAGACCTAGGTGGTCAAAGTTAGAGGTACCTTGATGAAGTACTTAGTGGAAAGACTTGGTGGACACCGATCGACTGTGGAAGTGATGAATCCCGTCTAATAATTGCTGCTTGCATGTTGTATGCTCTGGTAGCTGTAGGAACCTCATACGACGTCGGAATTCGATGCTTGGCCCCAACTTTTGAAGCTAAGAGAAAAAAATTCAGATTTTGTAGACCTGATAGTAAAGGCCATATATTTCAGATCGTATGTCCGATTGATGCGCCCTTTTGGTATGTTGTAGAAGAGATATAGACGAATATCTTTCGTTGAGGAAACATTGTCCCATTCCTTACCCATTTGTACGTTTTTGCAAACCCATGACCTGAAGTGTGTTGTATCTCATTTGTAGAGGTGATGTGAACATCTTGTAGAAGACTTTGGATTATGCCCACCAGTCGTGCCAGCTTTGGGAAGACTTTCATGTGAGCATGTTATCAGGTCTACACATCTTGATATGAATCATTAGTTCTTAGAGGAATCCGCTTCATGTGTAACAATTCAGAGAATGATTAGTTGATGAATCCATGAGGATGTTGCTCCTGAGACCGTCGTTGGTGTTGAGACTTTGAATGATCACTCTTCAGAGATCCTTGTCGACATTGAGATCATATATGGTGTTCCTCTAGAGATTATTGTTGATGCTGATACCATGGTTGAAGTTTCTCCAAAGACCGAAAAGGCTAGAACCATGATTATAGATATAACCCTTGCTCCTTCATCCAGTGAGCCTTTTACATTCACGAACTAGTTGATGAGTTGAGCGTCCCTAATATGAAGGTGTACTGAGAGTTCAAACTGAATGCTCCTGAAAGCATAACTTTAGCATGAATTGTCTTTGTCAGTGAGTCTATGTTGTTGCGGTAGGTAGCATCAGAAGTTTTCATACTGGATATGATTGGTGAAGAGAGAAAGTTCCCCAATCATGAAGGGGCTTGTGATGTAGAGGAATCCCGTTGATGAAGTTTCATGGAATCAACTCAGGTTGCCAGTGTATGTTGAGGGAGTTAGTGCCATCCATGTACGAATGATGTTTCATCTGCTTCAGAAGTATTATCATGGGATAATGAAAACTTATCGATTGTAGTTTAGTAACACTTTGATAGTGCTGGTGTTGAATCAATGTGTCATCATTGAGATATTTTTGCTGAAGCTGTACTCTTTGATTGGGAGTACAATTTGATGGCTTCTTAGATGCTTAAGTGTTGAAGCGTATATTCCTTAAGCATCGAATGTCTTAGGGGTTTGATTATCTCGGCCCTAGAATTTCTTATGTTGATTAAGCATAATTTTGTTGTGGTAGTGGGATTCAACACTTGTGCAGACCTTAGAGCTTTCTGATTTTGAGGAACACATGGACTTGCAGGAGAAACACCCAAAGTGTTCTTTGCCATGTTTGGAAATTATCTCAGTAATAAATGTTTCAGTGCTTGAGTCGGAGAGACATCAGATTCAACCACTTGGTAAAATACTAATGCGGTGAAGCTACCATTCATAACATCTTGCAGATTTGTTAACAGAATTGAGTCCCCATGCTAGGATAGCATGTGAGGAAATAAATGACATAGACATGGAATGAGACTTGCCTGAGTGCGGAACCTCTTGATGAATGTCTATGCATATTTTGTTCTTGCTTCAACCTAGTCAAAGTTTGAAGTTCCTCCAAGTACTCTGATGATGGAATGCCCGTCAAATCTTATGGATCGGAACTTTCTTCATTAGAGATGTGTAACTAAAGGCGCTTTATAAGTACCCATATTTTCAGCGTGGATCCACGCTCGTCTGAAGGACATGTCATATCCTGGATCTTCCTGATTATGTGAAACTTGGTTTCTTTCCAGGTTGAACTTACGTTTTCTTTGAGAATGATGTATCCATAAGTATTTCTGAGTGCTCATTCAAGGTTTATGATTGAGATGGAGTATAAGTATCTTTTTGTCGAGTGATACATGTGGATCCGATGGTTTTCAGTGGAATATTGTTGATGGCGGTGTCAGCATTGATCAACGTTCTTTCAAATTTGTTTCTTCTGAGATTGGCTATGGTAAGCAACCCCCAGTCGTACATCTCTTGGTCTGTGGCTGGAGGCTCAAGAAGTATTTTCGGAATGGACTTCTTGAAACGATGTGGTTCAGTACTATTAACATGTCTCTCCTTTGTGCCTTCACAATTCACGTTCGACCAAGGATTGAACTGCCTCTTTGATAGGTTGTTCAGAGAGTGTAACGGTTCTGACCGGGAGAGGATTCTTGCATACTCCTTCAGTCCCCAGTTGAGGCTATTGTGGATCAACCTTCTCTTTGGTGACGTGCTTCAAAATATT
>JAJJWX010004937.1:0-10474 GCA_023529315.1 Papaver bracteatum | reverse complement strand
TGTACTTCGTTCAGTTACGTATTTAACGCTACTTGGAGTTTTTAATTGTTTACATAATTTTGTCATTAGTTGTGATTCAATTAGAATAGGTTATGCTTTGTATTAAGATAATCTATGCTTAAGGGATCCAACAATTGTTGAGAATTTCCACGATTATTGTTAAGAAACAAGGGATTTAAAAGATAAATAGAGTTTTGGTTGTTAACCATAATTTATTCATGTGTAATAGTGGAAACAGTGTCTTGGTTATTCTCTTTATCTTTTAAATCAAATTTTGATCTAAGTTTCTTTACTTTTAAGTTTAATTAAATCTAAATTCCTTTGCCTTCACAAGTTTCAAAAGAACCTTTCACTATCACTTTCTACAATACATCAGTCAACTAGGTTTTACCTTCAAACTGTTAGAATAGTTAACGGAAGTTATGTTATACAAGTTAACCAATCGCATCAGCTCTCCATTAAAGTTTTACTGCCTTCTCCTTCCTTAAAATTTTAAGAACTCTGAACAACAATACATTTAAAACTAGAGGATTTAAGAGGGAGTTTCGTATTTGAGATATTGCATCAAAAAAAAAAAAGAATTTGAGATAATCAAGGAACACACAAAAGTTGTAAGAAGAATGTGTTTTCGAATTTGGGGAGATTTAGTAAAGATTTGGACAGAAAGAATAGTAGATGGAATCATGATGTCAACATCGTCGATTCTGATAATCGAAAACTAAGACTGGTAGTATTAGGAACATTGGGTATTAGTCCAATTCGAAATTTTAGGGGAAGAAAAGCTATAACGGGAGCCAAACATACACCCAAAACTTCTCAACATAACCAATTAAGATTGATTTATCTATTTCATTATGTCTGTATCTTCTTCAAATATACATCTTTGGGTTAAAAGCAAGATTCGATTCATGTGTTTCTTGCAAATACAAGATACTCAATAGCAAGGTAGTAATACAAGTTGAAAGATGGAGAAGACCCCCTTCATCGCTGCCACCACCGTCAACTCCATCACCAATATCTCATCATCCCAGGCGCCATCATCTAAGTTCCAGAACACCCCAAATCGAGTTTGAGAGCAGTAATCAACTTGTTAAAACCAAACACCAAAAAGCTAGCTAACAATTTTATTTTGAGTTTTCAGATTGTGTAGCCCCGGTCCGCAACTAACTATGATTAAAAAGAAAAATGATGATTAAAGCCGTGATGCTTTTTTTTTATGGATAAATTTAATTTCACTAACAGACGTTAATATTATAACGGATTGACTAGTTGACTAACGGGTCAACGACCCAAAACCTAAAACGGACAAATTTAGGACCCAAATTCAAAGATATACCAAAATCTAGGACTCAAACACTAATTAACTCTTATGTGAATAAAACTGGTAAAATGGAATATGTACCACTGCTGATTGTTGAATTGTGGATGAAGACATGCTCTGCTATGTGGATGTGAACGTCGTCGGTGTTGGGAGTATCGGTGGGGGAATGAACATTGACGTTTTGCATAGTGAATAGGTTGACATCCATAACAAGTACATGAGTTTGGGGACTGTTCACTACGTGAATGTCCTTCACAGGTGTGTTATTACATTGGACAAATCTCAATACCGTTGGCGCCAATTTGGTGCATCCGGGTCCATGATGGTATTGGCACGACTGATCCCACCATCTCTTGTCGCGACCATCAATGGTACCACTACCACTTACGATAAGTCCGTTCACTTTTGTGAATGACATCCATGAATGCGCATCGAGTCCATTCCATGCATCTGGAGATTCTGGAGCAACGATGTTCCCATCAACCTACAAAATAACCGTTACAAAAGTGATGAAGAAATAAAAGTCGGTATCTCGGTGAAATCATCGAGTGAGGACAGTGCTTTCCCGCACCATTTTGCGGGGAGTTATCCCGCTCAAGCGACTTTTTTACCGTTAGATCACGCTAAAACTCAGATCCAACAGCCTTGAACCCTTTAGAGGAAATGGCGAGTCCTTTC
This sequence comes from Papaver bracteatum, assembly GCA_023529315.1. Taxonomy (NCBI): domain Eukaryota; kingdom Viridiplantae; phylum Streptophyta; class Magnoliopsida; order Ranunculales; family Papaveraceae; genus Papaver; species Papaver bracteatum. The sequence continues at coordinate 8,475 of JAJJWX010004937.1, read as the reverse complement.
CTGAAAACGAATCCAACCATTGATTTGATCATCTAACGGTAAAGAAGCCGCCTGATCGGGATGCCTTTCCGCAAAACGGTGTGGGATGGCATTTTTCTTAGTGATTTTGACTTGCGATTTTTTTTGTTTTGAGGTTCTCACATCTTTCACCTTTATTATAACTAAAATTCATTTCCTTTTTGACACTTTCAGAATTTGTTAGCACCAAATCTTTTACCGATTAAAATAAATAAATAAAGAAGTCTACTATAGGGGTTCCAAACAACAATCAATAAGTCTAGATCCACCGGGATGAAAATCCCGTGAAATTCACCATGTGACACAAAAATTGTGGGGCCCACATCAAATAAAAACCTTGCTCCTATTTTCCTCCTGGTGGGTCCCAAAGGGTTTCTCTCACTCGGTAGATTCACGGTGAAAAAATCACGGTGTGTCTAGCAAAACCGTCCAAACAATTGGTTTTGAGAGCTCACAAGATGACGAAATTGGGTCATCAAACAATCAACAAATCCCCTTATCTTACTAATTTTGTTAATAGCTAGAATACAATCAATTAATTAGTACATGATTGATTAACTAAATTAAGGTTGATTTGATTAGACTAATAATTTGACTTATAATTAATGTTAGAAAATCAAAGAGCAAAAAGTTTTGACTTTTTTTCTTCTGGAAATTAAACTTACGGTTGGGAGTTCATATTATTTGTTTTTTTGGAAACCTAAAATACGGGTTTCCCAACCCGTAAACATAATGTTTTCCAACCGTAGATAAATCCATGAGAAAATTTATAAGAAAGAAATTTTAAAATTTTGGTTGGGTTTCCTAACCGTAAACCATTAATACAGTTGGGAGTTCATGTTTCCCAACCGTAAAATATCATTATGGTTTGGTTTCCCAACCAAATCTTTTGTTTAATCAAATCTAACTTATACATGTAGTCAAAGGGAAAAAGAAGGTGGGTTTTTTAACTTTTACCCAATTGAAATCATTATTGATAAGATAATTATCTATTCTATTTTGTGAATCGGCCCAATTGAAGAAGAAAAAAAATGGTAGAAGAGGAGAAGAAGAAGAAAAGAGGAAAAAGGTGAAGAGATTACTTTTTTTTTAAGGTTTAGTTTTTGATTTTAATTAGATTAGGTAATTAGGTAAGTTGTCAAGAGGGTATTTTTGTGTTTTTGTTATAAAATAGATCCCCTTCATCCACATTTAAGACATTAGAATCCGTAGAAGCCCTCGAAACCAAATCTTTGGATCCCCTGTCAAAACTATGAAAGTAATATCATACATTGACCAAAATATTCGCACTCTTGCAATCCCCTTTAAATGTCAAAGGAGTTAAAAAAATATGTCCTTCCTCCTGGAATGATCATCGTCGGATTCGCCTCCCGCGATTGACATGCTGCAGTCCATGCCTTTAAGAACGCCTAAAAAGGAAAATACCCATACTGTTTTTGATTAGTGATTGTTTTTGAGTTGAGACACCAAGTTTTGACCAAGGAATACACTGCGAACGAACCAGAGAATCATCGCTATGTCCATCACCCACAGCTCCAAAACTTAAAACATTGGAGACTTCATTTGCTGGCTTATAACGTCCGGCATCTACATGCACAAACATCCAAAGGATGATTCCACATATTAAAAAACACTACAAGAAAATGTAGCTATTGCTACACCATATATTGCCACACCTTCAATATAGGTGTTGCAAAACAAAATTTCTAGTCACAATACTTTTCAAATTTGCCTTTAAAAGCTATAATTGATCTATGCAAAATGAAACTTTTGCCACACAACTGTAACAATAATATGAAAAGAGGTGTGGCAAAAAAGTATAATTTCTTGCTGCAGCAATAAGATTGGTGCTGCAAAAAAGACTTCTTGCTACATAGGTTATCGCGACACTAGTAGCGGTTTATGCCATAACTATAGGGTGCTGCAATATATTAAGTTTCTTGTAGTGAAGCTGCAAAAATTACTATTTCTTGTTACCATCTTGATGGAAAAAAGTAACAAGGAAGTGCAAAAATCTAAGTATATGATAAAACTAGATATATAGTGTACTTTGTATATGGAGCAAGTACATATCAAGAAATATATTGCTTCAAAAAAAAATCTAAAAATCTATCATGTTTTATCATTATGGAAATAAATGTACTGTGTTTCCTATTAAGTTTAATCTAAATTTCGGTATCAGGTAATAGAATAGATTTTATACTGCTTTCCTTACTTAGCCTTATTCCATGTGATACTCTTAATAATGAATGTATTATTCTCTGTTAGACAACATAAATAACAAAAGGCATGGAGATATTCTCCATGGGAGTTTCACCATTATCCAAGATGGTATCACCCTAACTCGATCCATCAAATCCTCTTCTTCTCCCAAACATCAAACATGGCTTGAAAAAATCGTTACATCCAACTTTTCCATCACAAATATTAAAACTTTAATTCCCATTCTCCTGGACATCAAAAGGATGAGTATTCTTCATGGGTTTTCCTATTCAACTCCATCTCCAAACTCAAAATTTGGTTTTTCTTATTATCGATTCAGTGACATTACTGATCTTGATGCCGCTACCATGAACCAATATGCTCTTCTACATGCTTGATGGATGTTCAAGCTACCATGGCCAAAGATTTGATGCTCACAGTTCTCAAATCAAGCAAAACGCTAAGGAAATCAGGATCATCTTAAAAGTTATTTCAAGACAACAAAGGAAGCTGCGTAAACCCTTGAAAAGTAAGTTTGTTAACCCTAAATTCAGAATGTAATGGTGTTGATAATTATTGTGACAAACTTAAATTGTTCTCCGATCGATTAAGCGATCTTGATTTCCCGATGAATGACAAGCGATTGGTTATTCAACTTGTCAATGGCCTTCCTGGAGGAATACACATACATGTTTCTTTTTATCCAACAAGTCTATGCCTACCTTCCCGATCCGCTGCAGATCTCAATCGGCGAATCGCAAGAAATCGGGCGCTCTCGGCAAACCCAATCTTCAACACCGACCGCACTTGTAACCGCTTGCTTCCTCCCCTTCAAATCGAAATAACCAAAGATCGAACAAGTTCGGAATAAACAGACGTGGTCCTCGTCCATCGTCCCACGTAAATGATTCGCCCAAGTCCAACCACCTCTTTCCGCCTCCTCGAAACATGCATCAACCTTTTCGTGGCCCAACGGCTACTGGACTATGCTCCGTCATCCCGATTACCAAGAACAGCTGCAAGCTATGCTCATCGACCCAGTGCTGACCATAACATCACACCGTGACCGCATGTACCTCACTCCCATACCCAACAACCTCTACCTGGCAGCCCCGTCGACCACAACAACATCAACACCGCTTACAACGTGCACAATCCCTGGACTCGGACGTGGTCAAGCTTACTTCACTCCAAGCACTGAAGTTCTCCAACCGGATGATATTGCAGAGGCGTATAGCTCCATGAGTCTTCATCCTCCTGATGATGATTTTTACATGGACACTGGTGCTACCTCATAAAATCATTATCTCCCGTCATGTAACTTTTGACGAAACTGTCTTTCCTTTCGCAACCTCTACTCCCACCGGTCCTACAGATTCTGAACATTCTCCCTCTCCTATTCACTCGGTCCTTTCTTCACAATCTTTCCTATCCGTCAAGAACTCCCTCCACCCCTGCGTCTAATATCCCAGTTCCCCTTTCCTTATACTCCTCCTCACAAAGCATAACTCATGATGCCTCCCACCTCTTCCTCTACCACCTCTACTAATCCTACTCCTACCACTTCGACTTACCATCCTCGTCTCTACTTCGTCCGCCCTCAATAGTCGACTTCTCCGCTTCCCACTCTTGTTCATCCTCCCACTATTATGGCTCCAACCACCCATCCTCCTTCTCTTCCGGTCACTCGGGCCTCCCGTGGAATTTTTCGCCCTAATCACAAACTCAATCTTAATGTTTAGTCCAACTATAAGATCTCTCCATTGCCTCGCTCCCGCCTATATGCTCTTAGGGACCCTAACTGGAATGCTGCCATGCTAGATGAATACACCGCCATGTTGAACTAATACTTGGGAACCAGTTCCTCGGCCACGATGCACATGTTATTCGTTCTATGGGCTTTTTCGCCACAAATTTCATGCGCGGCGGTTCGCTTACAACGTCCGAGGAACGCCTTGTTGCAAATGGTAAATCCCAACAGGTTGGAGTTGATTGTTTTGAAACGTTTAGTCCGGTTGTCAAACCAGCGACTATCCGTACGTGCTTACTATTGCTGCTTCATTCTTGGCCTATACATCAGCTAGATGTCAAGAATGCCTTTCTCCACGGTGATTTGACCGGAGACGGGTTATATGCACCGGCTCCGAGCTTTGTTGATCCTAAACACCACGATTATGTGTGTCGACTTCGCCGTTCACTTTATGGTCTAAAGCAGGCACCTCGCATGGTTTCAACGCATTTTCCAAGTTTATTACCAATTGTGGTTTTCGGGGTAGTGTATGTGATCCTCTCTTCGTTACCAATCCGATCCGAGATGGCTTACTTACTTCTCTATGTTGATGAAATCATTTTAACAGCAAATACTAATCAACTTCTTGGCAAATTTATAACATTGATGAAACGAGAGTTTGCCATGTCTGATCTTGGCCCGTTGTATCATTTTTGGGTATTTAACCGCTCATCTTCAGTCTCTACTTGTCTCGGTCGGTTTACGCTACAGGATATCATTGCACGTGCATCCATGACAAATTGTAATCTTGTGGACACACCAGTTGATACCAACGCAAAACTCAGTGCAACATCCGGTCCTGTGATTGAGATCCTACGTTATACCGAAGCCTGTTTGAGGATCTTGATACCTCACCTTCACTAGAGGATATTTCTTATCGCAGTCCAATTATGTTTGTTTATGCATGACTTAGAGCCTCACATGCTAGCCCTAGCGGATCCTTCGTTATCTTCAAGGTGCCTATTGATCATGGCTGTTCCCACCGCTACTACCTCACCGGATTACTTGCTTATTCTCGCCCGATTGAAGGGAGTCGATTCAGTCGATCCACTTCCTGGCCATCTTGATCTTTCCTAGGTGACAACCTAGTTTCACTGCCCTAAGCGTCGGTGACAACCTCTCGTCAATCAAGTCAATATCGGTGTGTCAAATGTTGTCACAGAGACTACAACTTCAAACTTACTTCTTGAGCTTCATCTACCATCTACGACGATGCCACTATTATATCACGTGACAACGTCGGTCAGATCTATATGTCCTAAGGACTTACTGTTCAACATCAACGCACCAAACATGTGGAGATTGATATACATTTCGTGACGTGATCGTAATTGCGTATTGGTGACATTCATGTCTTGCACATCCCCTAAAATCAATATGTCGATATCTTCACCAAGGGCCTTCCGCGACAACTATTTACCGTTTCCGTTCTAACCGGTAGACCGCTTCTCCCGCTCTCGACTAATGGGGTGTAATAGAATAGATTTTATAATCGTTTCCTTACTTAGCCTTATTCCCTGTGATACTCTTAATAATGACTGTATTATTCTCTGTTAGACAACATAAATAACAAAAGGCATGGAGATATTCTCCATGGGAGTTTCACCATTATCCAAGATCAGGAAACAATATTTTTTAAACATTATTTAAATACTCTTTAAAATCCGCCCCTTAAAATATACTTTTATTCAATTTTTAAAAATATCCCTACCTTCTGAAAAGTTGAAGCAACTAGCACAAATTGCTTTCAGAAGTATACGCAACTAGCACAAGTTGTTTTCAGAAGTAGACGCAACTTATACAAGTTGCTTCAAAAAAGTGGAAGCAATTTTTTCAAGTTGACTCTAAAAAAATTATTTTTTACCCCTCGGAATATTTATGCAAGGTCAACAAAAATGGAGGGTATTTATAACATTCCCACTTTAATTAATGTGATTATTTTGTGGAAATGAATCCATCCATACTGAAATCATTTAATGATATGAAATGAAACCAATACTTGCTATGACTTACCATTCTCGTAAGCAAATCAAGAATTTAAAATGTAAGAATGTGTCATAAGCGTCATATCATATAGTAATGTATACACTTTTTTTTTTTTGATACTAAAATAGTAATGTATACACTTGATTAAGTGCATAACAATATAATGAGCATACATTTCAAAATCGTTAGATTTTGTATTTATTTAATCGCTGCTCTGTAATTACAAATTTAACGGCATAAAAATACTTGTCCATAATACACCTCGAATGATTAAAGAGTTATTTTGCAAAAGGGTCGTATCTTTTTGGTCATATTAAGGTCTGAGTCGTAAAACATGCCGTTGATGTGTTTGGATCGTAGACTAACCCAAGACCGTTCAAAAATAGGTTGTTGACATTTATATTTCGCCAAATACCTTGACTGTCAGTTGACTATCGTTGACAGTTGAAATACTTATCCCTGTAGTCGTTTTCCATCTCCTTCCATATGGTGGACAAATCTCTTTCTTCCAAAAAAAAATTTTGCGGGTCGGGCATTTTTGCAAACACGTGATGTGCAGTCCTATGTCCTAACCTTTGGTACAATTTCGCAGTCCTATACTCGAACCTTTGGTACCATTTCACAGTTCATACATACACATGGGGGTTGATTGTGCGTGCCTGCGCTTGAGTGAATGAGAAAGGGGTGTACTGCTGTATTGGTAGCTAAGTAGATAATGAATGAGCTGGTAGGTTGTTTTTGAATAAATTGATGAATTCGATCAATTAGCTACCGAATGGTCACTGTGTCTCAAATTGATCAGTTTAGTAATGTGCAATCTTTGTCGCATAGAAAGATATAAGAAAACTTCATTAGTAAAAAGATCTGATTCAAATCTACATTATGTAATGGGGCGTATGGATGTATAGTCATGACTTAAGCCGTATTAATGGTATCTCGCTATCAACCGTGCAGAAATGGTCCTATCGTGGTCCTAAAGTTGAACCCATTAATAACTTTGGACCCGGCGGGTAATTACACGATTGGACCTGAATCTAAACGGGTAATACCCGACGGGTACCCGGTTATGCATCATTTTATTCCTTTTTTTTAGCAAAATTACAAGTATTTTGCTAGTTTGGCTTTGATATTTTTTTCACTTTTCATTTTTTACCTACATTTAATCTTTATTTAGTACATTAATAAAGAAATAATAAAAAAATTGATAAATATAAGTTAGATTCAAGCCAAAAAGTGAATTATATCAAGTTTTGGAACTTTTTTGTGAGTTTTCTTGATACCCAACGGGTACCCGGCTATTTAATAGGGTCCGGTTCTGGGCCAACTAATTTAGGAACCGGACCCGAAACCGTGAGGATCCGGAACCGGAAAAAATAATAGGGTCCGGTTCCGGGTAGTATGATACCTGGGAGGAACCGGACCCGTTGACAGTCCTGGTCATGACTCATGTACGGTAGTTTTATCCCATAAAACGTAGCCGTAGAGCCTGGTTTAGTTGAGTATTTAATTATTTAAGTGAGTTAGGGCAATGGGTCCATAATTTCACAGGGTATTTTAGTAAATATATCAAACAGTCAACGTCAGACTTTGACCCTATTGCATCGACGGTATGTTCTACGATCCAGACTCTAATATTACCAAAAATATAGGACCCTTTTACAAAATATCTCATGATTAAAGTGGGTTGGATGTGGTGATCCGGTATACCATATAAAACTTCATCCGTCCAAAATAATTGGTATCTTTTCTATTTATACAATTTAGGGAGAAATGGTCGTTTTTAAAAATTTGAGAAATTTATTTTTATGACCCTAGAAATTGTGGGTCTTACTCTTTTGGCCCCAGGGTTATTTAATAAAATTTGCAAATTATTTTAGTGGCCTTGAAATATTATAACAAGTGTGCATATTGTATGCACATAAAATCAGTGTGCATATTGTCTGCACACTATAAAATATGAAGAAAATTTAAAAAATTGTTTACAAAAATCAGTGTGCATATTTCCTTCACACTATAAAATATGAAGAAAATTTAAAAAATTATTTACAAAAATCAGTGTGCATATTTTCTGCACATAAAATCATTGTGCATATTGTCTGCACAATATAAAATATGAAGAAAATTTAAAAAATTGTTTACAAAAATCAGTGTGCATATTTTCTGCACATAAAATCAGTGTGCATATTATCTGCACACTATAAAATATGAACAAAATTTAAAAAAAATTACTTAAAGAATAAAAAAAATATATGAAATGTGAGACATGTTATGTTTAAGTTGACATGACGATTATGCCCTTAAAGGATATAGTTTATCATTTGATAATATCATCAAACATCTTTATCCAAATGACCCTCCTTCTTTTTTGAGGGTCATTTCAATAAAATAGGTTATTTTTGTAAAAATTTAATTTTAATCCAAAGGCCATTTGAGTAAGAGAGAGTGAGGGGAGGGTCAAACACTTAATTCCCACTAAAATT